>CAUYQV010116355.1:0-11535 GCA_963574575.1 Galagoides demidoff
GCTATAGGCTTTGGACGGGAACAACACAGACAAAATCATTGCCTTCATAAAGGAAACCAAAAGTAAATAGAATAAATAAGTTAATTATTCAGCACATTAGTGCTGAATGCTAAGGAGGAAAAAATCAGAACAAAACAAAAAAGCAGGAGAGAAGGATATAAAGTGTTAGGGACAGACTAGAAATTGGGTCAGAGAAAGGCTCACTGAGAAAATCCCCAAGTTAGGAGGAGGCATTACATTTTACAGCAAGGAGACCAGTGGATTATTTCTAAATTCTTACCAACTGCAGATTTTTATTTTCTTTATACATGTGTCCTTCCGCTCACCCATTCATGCCTATTGTCATCTCCTTAGGCTAGGTCACTAGACCCGGATTTTAACAATGCTCACCAACTGTCTCTGCACCCTACATCTCTTTCTGGCGCTACTCACCCCTGTCCCAGCTCTTTAAAAAATGGCACTCTGTATTCGATCTTGGAAAAGATATAGAACATTAATAAAAAGAAAAGCTAGTGAAACCTAAGTAATGTCTGAAGATTAGTTAACAGCGATAGCAATGTTAGGTTGAGTCACGGTATACGTAAGATGTTAGCAATAGAGAAAACTGGGGTAGGGGCATATGAGTAACTGTACTGTCTTGACAACTTTTCAATAGATTTAAAGTTCGGAGGAACTTGACATAAAGTTCCAAAAGAAGCTTATCTAAAAAAATTCTATTTTATTAATACGTCATTCATCTGCTCTAGAATCTTGAATGGGTCCCTAATGCCTTGGGGGATGGAGTTAAAACTCCTTACCCTGGCACATAAGGAGACCTATATATATAGTCAGACATTCATTCGACAAGTATTTTTTTGGATTGCATTCAGTGTCCCAGACACTTTGAAACACTGAGAGGTGAACAAGAACAGCGTGGTCTTCCTCAGGCAGGGGGAGACTGTGGCAAGTAAACAAGCGATTGTATTACAAGGCAATGGATACTAAAATAGAGGAGAGAGAGAGTACGAAGTGCAGTGGAAACTCATGGAAGGAGTTAGGGAAGTGATGTCGAAGCTGAAACTGAAGAGATGCATTAGGAGTAAACCAGGTGCAGGGCTTTTGGAGGGGTGGAGAGAAGGGATAAGAAGAAAGTTCCAGCATGCAGGAGAGGCTTCCTGTTTCCAAAGGTTCATCTTGAGCCGGACTAGAATACTTCTAGAACCTGCTTTTATGGTCTTGCTAATTATTTCCCTACCCCGTCTCTTAGAACCTCCACAGTTGCCCCCCTCCCTGCATTGATCACCTCCTTCTATTGACCTCATTTTTATAGACTGGATGTGCATCACATGTACATATCAGTATTAGAGGCCTGGTTCCCTGTGTTGACTACCTGCATATGCTGAGTTTGTTACAGTCGCTTGGGTGGTCAATTTACAGAGATTCAACATATTTCTCACGCTTTCCAAACTTGGATAATCTTTTAAGACTGGTAAAAATGTAATTTCTTTCTTGAAGCCTTGGACAGTACGCCCATCTACACGTCCACATTCCCTATAGGTTACGTCTTTCATCTGCTACTTAATAATTCTCTGCTTTGATTTGTGACTTATCTTTGCCACAATGCTATTGTGAGTCACAGAAAGTAGGAGTTGTATCTTACCCATCCCCACACACAGCGCTTTGCAGACTGGGTGCCGAGCACCCATAATGAGAGAAGCTTCCTCATCTACAAAATTGAAGTAGGAAAATCTGCCTTGTAGGAGAATTTTAAGGATTACAGGAAGTACTGTACCTAAAGTCTCTATCTGGGATCAGAAAAGTCCTTCAGTTTAGGTCTCACTGAAAAGATCACTGGACATCTAGTTGAGCTTTTGGTTTTGCTCCTTATTAGCTTGGTGACCTTGGACAAATCATCTAACAGGAATCTTGGGTCTCTCTTTTCTCATCTTTAAAATGGGATAATAATAACTAACTTTGCAGACTGATTTTGAGGCTCAAATTCATACTACTGTACATGCAATCAGTTCTTTGATGAGTCTCAATCCCGCTTGGTATAATAATTATGAAGCAGTTTTATTTTGCCCAGTCTTTGCTTCCAACTGTGCTATGCTGCATTTCTCTCTTCCCCTGGATGTTGCTCCCTTGGCCATATCTTCAATAGTTTTTAATAACTTTCTAGTCACCTTGTGATGTGGACAGTCTTGTTCTGTTCATCTTCATGACTTCAATATCAAGCTTAATTAAAAGTTGTGTTCCTGGCCTCAGGCAGATCACTCTTTTTTGAGGTCCTGGAAGCTTGGAGTAGAAGACTAGAGATAGCTGTAAAGTAATTGCCCTGTACTATTTCCCTAGGCGCTTGCATAATTGCGGGTACTGAGGCCGTGGATGGCTGAGGCTGAGGTGTCGTTCTGTGATTGCCCACAAGGGGCAGCATAAAGGTCTTTTCCCTCTGGTTCTGTCTAGTGCTACTGGGAGTGCTGTCTGCTGGGGTGGGTCTCCTTGTAGGTGGTGTATGGGTTTTTCTCTGGGGTGGTATTCTGGCTCATTTATCACCAAGGACTTACCACTTGATTCCCAGCCCTGTGAATCCTGACTGTGGGAGAAACAACACCACATACCAGATACTGATTCAAAGCACACACAGCCTCAGGAGAGCCTTGCCCTGGCCCTGCAAGGTGTTGCCACACAGCTGGAGCTGTAACTGAGTCTGCCAAAGGCTATCCCATCATCCTATCAAGCCAGCTGCTTCAGGATGGTGGGAACATGGTAAGATCAGGGAATGCCATGAAGTCGGCCTGTCATCACACTTAATGAGTTCCTTGACAAGAAGCAACACTGGGTGGAATAACATGATGATGGATAAGACATTCTTTTTTCTTTTTTTGAGACAGAGTCTCACATTGTCACTTGGTAGAGTGTGTGACATCATAGCTCACAGCAACCTCAAATTCTTGGGCTCAAGTGATTCTCTTGTCTCAGCCTCCTGAGTAGCTGGGACTACAGGTGCCTACCACAACGCCTGGCTATTTATAGAGATAGGTCTAGCTCTTGCTCAGGCTGGTCTTGAACTCTTGAGCTCAAGTGATATACCTGCCTTGACCTCCCAGAGTGTTAGGATTACAGGCATGAGCCATTGCACCGGGCCTTATTCTTTTTTTTTTTCCTTATAAAATCTATAGTTTTAATATTTTAAAATTTTTAAAATTTCAAATTAATATGAGGGAACAAATTTTTAGGTTAACTTGTTCTCACTTTCAAGGTAAGTTCAATTTATAGGCGAGCCCCTCACCCTGGGGGGGCATGCTAAGTACTCTTGCACTGTGCACATTAGGTGAGATCCCACCAAATGCCCTCCTTCCTCCCGCCAATCACCCTCTCCCCTTCCCCTCCATAAAATGGGTTCCTTGACAAGAAGCAATGCTGGGTGAAATAACATGATGATGGATAAGACATTAGGGTTAGGGTTAGTCCATGTCCAATGTACTGAATACTGATATGAAACCAATATATAAACACTTACATACTCATATGAATCATAAAACACAAATATAGTCTAGCAAGGGGGAGGGGTGAAGAAGGGGAAGGGGAGGAGGACAAGACATTCTCTAAGTCCACAGATGGTAGTTTGGGCAAAGCATTGTATGCAGGGGAGGCAAGTCTGTATCCAGAGTAAGTCTCTATTTCAGTAGGAACAAAATGCTGCCCCTTCCATGATACAGTGGGTCTGCTGTAATTGACCTGCTCCAGACGGCTGGCTGATCACCTCAGGGAACGGTTCCATACTGGGGGCTCAGTGTCGCCCTCTGCCACTGGCAGATTGAGCACTCACTGGTGTCTGTAGCCAGTTTGGACTTGGTGAGTAGGACTTCATGTTGCTGTACCCATGCATAACCTCCATTTCTGCCACCATAAACACTTGGTTTTTGAGTATATTTGGCAATGACAGAGGGAAAAAGGCTTGACCAGTATCCACAGAGCAGGCCATCCCATTCACCTGATGGTTAGAATAGACTGCTGGAGTTCCTGGTCTACTGAACATTCATATGTGACTTATACAAATATCTTCTTGCTTTTTGCCCAAAGTGGTCTATTCATTCACATACCTCTTTCCCAAATTTCCTGCCATCAATTTTCCAATCATTTTACTTTCAAGTCCCCGGTCATCCAGCTAAACCATTGGCCACAGGCCATGAATTGGTATATAATTGCAGGCCTGGCCATTTCCCCTTCCAAGCAAAGCAAACAACCAGAGGTGCTGCCCAAGCTCTGCCTACTTAGGGAGGATTTCCTTTCACCACTGTCTTTCAAGGATGCCCCAGAAAGGGGCTGCAGTGATGCAGCTCCCCATTTTTATGTGGTGCAGAACCATCTGTAAACCAGGCCCAGGGCTTCTCTTCCTCTATCAGCTGACTGTAGTAAACTCCTTATGAGGCTATCATACAAGCTGGGAGAGAGAAGGCAGGGTTGCAGATGTGGGGACCATGGACCATTGGGCCACTTCTTCATGGGACTTGTGTCCTAGTTGGCCTGATGAAGGTGTGCTACTGTGTATGCCCAGTGTTACCGCTTGGTGGGTCAGATATTACCCACTTTATGATGGGCAGTTCAGGTCACATAGTAACTTGGTAGCCTATGGTTAAGTGTTCAGTATCTACTAAGGCTCAGTAACGGGCCAAGAGCAGTTTCTCAAAAGGTAAATAGTAATCTGCAGATGAAGACAGGGCTTTGCTTCAAAATCCTTAGGACTTATACTGCAATTCACCTGTGGAATCTGCCAGAGGCTCCAAAGAGTATGAATGTTTTGGGTTACATGAATTTATTTTATTTTATTATTATTATTTTTTAGAGATAGAATTCTGTCACCCTGAGAAGAGTGTTGTAGCACCATCATAGCAACCTCAAACTCTTGGGCTCAAGTGATCCTATGGTCTCAGCCTCTTAAGTAGCTGGGACTACAGGAGCCCACCACAATGCCTGGCTATTTTTGTTGTTGCAGTTGTCACTGTTGCTTTGCCTGGGCTGGGTTCCAACCCACCAGCCTCGGTATATGTGGCCAGCACCCTACCCACTGAGCTATGGGTGCTGCCCTACATGGATGGTTTTTATAATGCATAGCTCCTGGCTGTAGGTGTGCCTGTCACCCAAATAATGTTCAAAGTACCTGTTACATTGGTTTAATCCCCTCCTCCATCCCATCCCTCCTAGTTACTTTCTGCTGAGTTCTGCTCCCCTCTGTGCACTTGTGTGCTCATCGGTTATTTCCAATTTAATAGTGAGTACATGTGGTGTTTGTTTTTCCATTCTTGTGATACTTCACTTAGGAGAATGGTCTCCAGCTCCATCCAGATTGGTGCAAAAGGTATTAATTCATCCTCTTTATGGCATGGGGGACCTATACCACATTTTATTAATCCACTCATGAATTGATGGGTACTTGGATTGATTCCGTATCTTTGCGATTTTGAATTATGCTGCAATACACATTTGAGTGCAGGTATCTTTCTGATAAAATGACTTTCTTTTCCTTTGGGTGAATATCCAGCCGTGGGATTGCTGGATTGAATGGTAAGTCTACATCTATTTCTTTGAGGAATCTTCATACTGTTTTCCGCAGAGGCTGTGTTAATTTGCAGTCCCACTAACACTGTACGAACATTCCTTTCTCTCTGCATCCGTACCGGCATCTATTGTTCATGGACTTTTTAATAGAAGCCATTCTCACTGAGGGAAGGTGCTATCTCATGGTGGAGCCACTGACACTTTAAGCACCACTGCATCTTCTGGATCCTACGGCCCAAGTGGCAGAGCAGCCCACACAGCAGCTTATTATAGAGCCTTCCCTTGTTCTGAGCCCTGATCAAAACTAGCAGATTTTTTTTTTTTGTCACTCAGGAAACAGGAAAGAGCAATACACCCAAATGGGGACTATGTTGTCCGAGGGAGTCCATCCACATTAGGGAGGATGATCAGCTTTACTCAGGCTATTGATGTAAATGTTACGCGCAACCCCAAACACCCTCACAGACATACCCAGAATGGTGTTTGACCAAATATTTGCCCTACTGCCTTTAGAGGGAGTGTGGCCCTGCTGACACCCTGATTTTGCATTTCTGGCTTGCAGAACCGGAAGAGAATAAATTTGTGTTGTTTTCAGCTCCCGAGTTCCTAGCAATTTGTTGTAGCAGACACAGGAAATGTAGTATGCAGGAGGTAAGAAAGGGAGCAAGGACCAGTTAAGAAACCAGTTTAGTAACTGACCTAGGACAAGAGACCATGATAGAGTAGGTTGGGGCAGACAGCCAGAAGTGATGCATTTTGTAGTTCCAACTGGTGGGGATTGCTGGCACATTACACGCATGTGGTAGGGCCAGGAAGTGATTTGAAGGAATGGGAGAATCGAACATGGAGCTGAGGTTTGGGGCTAGAGCAACTCAATGGATGAATATGTCATGTACTAAGACAGGAGAGACTGAGAAAGGAGCATTTCATCAGTGGGAAAATCATGAGTTCTCTTTTGGACTTGCTATGTCCGAGAGGTTGGGTGGGTAGTTGGGCAAATGAGTTGTGGGTTTGATCGGAGATGTCAAGCTAGAGATGAGAAGTTGGGAGTCATCCTAAATGGCTGAATTTGAATGGGAGTGGAAGGCCTGAGACTGGGAGCTGGAACAGCCCAGCACTGAGGGATGGGGCAGGTGGGTGGAAGCTGTGGAAATGGAGAAGACAAGGAAAGAGCCAGGAGAAGACATGAAAGAGGAGTTTAAGAGGAAAGGGGTGCTGATGGCTCTGGTGCCTACATGGAAGTCCTTGGTAACCATGACAAAAGCATTTTCTGTTCTGGGTCCTGGGGTGAGCCAGTATAGAAGCCTCACCGGAGTGAGTTGAGTGGAGATTCTGCCATAAGGACGTGGAGGGGCACAATGAATGAAAACTTCTCTGCCTGGGATGGCACTGGGGAGGCTCTTCACTTCATTCCCACTACGCTGCCTGGCCAAGATCTTTCTTGCCTCTTGTGACTTTTTCCCTTCTCCCTGCTCCATCTTTCCACATTGGATTTACAGGCTTAGAGAAGTTTGGGAAATAGACCCCAAGTAAGTAACTGGTGTAATGCAGAGAAGCAACTGGAGCCAGTCTATGGAGCCCCAAAGTCCATATACTTGGCTGCCATTCTGTACCGTGCTCAAGCACATTTGTAAACTGACCCCAAACTTAATAATGTAGCACAAACATTTTCTCATAATATCATGTCTCATAACCTAAAAACATAACAAGAAAACCCATAACATTTTCTTTCTTCTTTTAAACACAGTTTTTGTGATGGTTTAATAACCAGCTATATGAGCTCTTCGGCTATTGAAAACAGCTTGTGGCCAGTCGGCATCCTTGTGCAAATAATTTTTGTCTGATTTTTTGACCACTTATTTATTTATTTACAACAGAGTCTCACTCTGTCGCCCTGGTAGAGTGTTGTGACATCATAGCTCATAGCAACCTCAAAATCCTGGGTTAGAGCCAATGTCTAGCCTTAGGTCCCCGAGTAGCTGG
Organism: Galagoides demidoff; assembly: GCA_963574575.1. Taxonomy (NCBI): domain Eukaryota; kingdom Metazoa; phylum Chordata; class Mammalia; order Primates; family Galagidae; genus Galagoides; species Galagoides demidoff. The sequence goes on from CAUYQV010116355.1 coordinate 7,522, forward strand.
GACTACAGGCACCGTCCACAACACCCAGCTAGTTTTTCTGTTTTTAGCAGTGATGAGGGATGGGGGTCTTCCTCTTGTTCAGGCTGGTCTCAGACTCCTGAGCTCAGGGGATCCACCTGCTTTGGCCTCCCAGAGTGCTAGGATCACAGGCATGAGCCACTGCACTTGGCCCTGACTGCTTATTAAGGATAGCTTGAAATGAAATTTCCAGGTTAAAGCTATGAAAATTTTCAAGATTCTTGGTTCCTTTCGGGGGGATGTGGACATGGATAACTTTATTTTGATAAAATTACAAAATTTGAAAATACAAAAATACAAAGAACTTTTTAGTCAAAATCACTTATTGTGACAAATTTGTCCCCTCTATTTCATCATTTTTAGGTCTTTATACTATTTTTTTTCCTGAATTACTTGAGAGTAAGGTTCTTGATTTTTTTTTTTTTTTTTTGAGACAGAGCCTCAAGCTGTCCCCCTGGGTAGAGTGCCATGGCTTCACTGCTCACGGCAACCTCCAACTCCTGGGTTCAAGCAAGTCTCCTGTCTCAGCCTCCCAAGTAGCTGGGACCACAGGCGCCTGCCACAATTCCTGGCTATTTTTTTTTTTTTTGGTTGCAGCCATTATTATTGTTTGGCGGGCCCGGGCTGGATTTGAACTTGCCACCTTAGGCGTATGTGGCTGGCGCCTTAGCCGCTTGAGCCACAGGCGCCGAGCCCGGTTCTTGATTCTTAAGGCCAGATTTCTTTCTACACTTTCTTTAATTTAGGCCATCTCATGCTGGAAGAGATTGTCTGATCTATTTCTAAATTTCCAGGTCCTTTTGCAGCACTGGGCATAGCTCTGCAGACTTCCCAGGAATTGTTAATTCCCCAACAATTAATTAATTGTTGATTTGGTTGGAATGGTTGGAATGGTTGGAATTGAATAATTTGGAGTGACTTATTTTGTGTGGAAGAAATGGGACTTGGTTGGGTACTGGAGGGGACTATTCAGTTCAACCAGCTTGATTCATGTAATTACAGGGAAAAGTACATATAAAAGTGGGAATATGTCAAATGTTAACACTGGTTATCTCTGAACAGAACCATGGCAGACGTTGGTTGGCTGATCCTATACCCGTATTGCAGTTCCCCACCCCCATCCATGATCTCCTTAGCTCACCTACAGCCTTAGTTATCCACCTTCCAGCCAGGGGTGGCCACGTGACACAATTCTGTCCAATGAGAAGACAGCAAAACCTGCTGGGTGGGACTTTCAGAAAAGCTTTTGGTATTCCCGATTTTGAAAGGACAGGATTGAACTGGTGTGCCATTTTCATTTCTTTCTCTTTTTTCCAGTCCAGAAAACTGCCTGATGCCTCAGGATGCAAGAGACTACTTGAGGCAGACCAGGAGAGGCCAAGCATGAGGGCAAAACCCAACTTGTTAAGGCTGGCAGGGCGCTGATATTCACACCTGTAAGAACACTCACATACTGCTTACTGCACTATTCCAGGAGTTTGCATGTATTAAACTATAAATCCTTTCAATAGGTCTAGGAGGTGAGGGCTATTACTTTCATCTCCCCTATTATAGATGTGAACACTGGAGAACTGGAGAGAGGGTAAGTAATTTTCCCAATGTCACACAGCTGATAAGTGACAGAGCCAAGATTTAATAAGATTTCATAAGAGTTCATAACCAGCAGCAGTCCGAGAACCCTGGTGCCAACATCACTGCACTTAACCACTTTGCAGGGAAGCCATTTGGGGGTGTTGTACCTTGTATAGCCTGTCTATATTTGTATTTCTAGGTATGAAAAATAAATCTGTATTTGCTTGTATTTCTTATTACCCATGAAAAATAGACGTCTCTTTGTTTAAGTTGCTGTTATTCAGGTTTTCTGCCATATGTGTAGGTAGCAAAATAGTTCTGACACCCAAACTATAGAGTCGCTAATATCCTGGATTACTTTTATGTGGCTTTGTGGTTGCTGCTGTTTTTATCCTTAGAGCGTTAGCTCAGTGAAGACAAGGACCACGTCAATCTTGTTAGTATTGTGTCTCAGCACAGTGCCTGGGTACATAGTAGATGCTCAATAAATGTCTTTTGAATAAATGAATAAGTCAATCAATGTTGGATGGTTAGACAACAATACATTTAATTTCCCATTTGTGCTTTACTTAGCATCATGCTGATTGATGTTCTCTGAATATAGGTTAGCAAAGAGAGGGGACAGGAATACCATGCTTTGTGATCATGTCGGTCTAACTGGTATACAAATATACTGTGAAGAAATCACCAAGTCAAGGAACTTTTGAAAGGGAAGTGTACTTGGGGTTTTCTTTTGTTTGTTTCCTTGGCAGTATCCTGTGGCCTTTCAGCCTTAGTTTCTTTTCTTTTAATTCTACCACCTCTAACAGCCATTTATCCTTTTGATTTATGTATCTCATATATGCTCTTTTCTTCTTCCTTGTCTCTCCTTATTTCCCTGGACATTCCGCACGATTCCACTTCTGATAGAGTGATTTCTCTAAGGTAAAGAGAACTGTTTGCTACCTTCTAATGTACCCTGCTTGTGCCATCCTCATTTCAATTTCCTGACGTGATTTATCCTGCAATCAGACCATAGCCCCAAATTGGCTTTGCAGAAAGGCTTAATGCGTTTGTCTCGCCCCTTCAGGGACTGCTCCTGATAGTCATTCAGAGGAGCTCAGGCCTCCATTTTGCTGATCCGTCACTTGGGCCAGATTGGCCCCATGAACCACTTTGGTTAGCACCAAATGGAGCCGTTTATTCCCAGAATAATGAACGTGCAATATGTGGACAGGGGTGTGGGCTTCCTCAGTCAGCAGGGATTCTTTTCCTTCGCTTTGACGTGGCTTGACTTTTCTCTTTGGGACACAGTAGAGAGAGCCTAGACTCCTGGGTGAGCTGGAACCTAGACTTGGCTCTGCACAGGATATTGGTCGTGAGAAGTCTTTGACCCTCTTGGGACCTCAGTCTCCTAACCCTCAAAGAGCTGAACTCAGCAAACCCTAACAGATCACGCAGCCCTGCAATATATGAATTTATAAAGAAGAAATGGCAAAATAACTTTTCTAAATTAATATCACAAAGGAAACCTCACTCATCTATCAGGGGAAAAGGCACAGACTTTTTCTACAAGCATTTATTATAAAATTAATCAGATTTAATCTCATAGGTCAAATTCAGAAAAAAACAGATAAAGATCAAATAACAGATAACATCAGGAATATAGGATTCAAGGTTAGACTAATGGCAGGAATTTGAGGACAGACAAGTCAAGTGTAATTGGTAAACTTGGGTGAGGCATAGAGGAAAGAGATTCTGAGAGGCAAAAATTTTTTTTTTATTGGTGAATTTTCCCAAATGATTTTGAAACACTGATACATAATGCTTGTGAGTGCTTTTGCAGTACATGTGATATTTTGATAATGAATACAATGTATAATGCTCAAATCAGGGTATTTGGGATTGAAATTTGTGTCTTTTCTAATTCTACTATTTATATGTTTATTTCCTGACACACCCCCCACTCTTTGCTCTCCTCTTCTCCAAGTCTATTTTTAAGTTCTCATTGAACAATCTTTTGTGGTATTTTTTTACATAAAGATATATTTTCACAGGAAATTATTAATAATCAACTAATACAGATTGTTATTCTTCCATGACTACATTCAGGTATGTTTGGCCTTCCTGGGCTATCATGATCCAATCAGCAGGCAGCGACAGTTGCTGTGACCCTGGCTGGTGGCCGCATGTCAACAGATGAAGGAGCTCCATTCTCTATTCCAAGGTTCCTTCTAGGCAGCGATGCCATTGGGAAGAGCAGGGGCAACAAGGCAGATATTATATGAGTTATTATCTACATAGTTTCTTTTTTTTTATTAATTGATAGCTGTATACATTAATGCAAACATGGGGTACATTGTACTGTTTTCATATACAATTTGAAATACTTTCATCAAGCTGGTTAACATAAATTTCATGTCATTTGCTTAGTCATTGTATCAA
>CAUYQV010116359.1:0-10036 GCA_963574575.1 Galagoides demidoff
CTATAACTGAGAAAATGACATGAAGGCTGTGTTGATCAGTTTGATGGAAGTATTTCAGATTGCATGTGAAAACCCCACACTGTACCCCAGAAGGGCATTAATGTACATAGTTACCATTCAATAAAATTTAAAAAAAAAAAATTTCAGTAATGCATTCTGAATGTGAGCAATCTTCCTAATCTAATACCAACTTAACTCATTTCCCTTTTCCAACAAAATGGAGTACAGTGTGGCTATAGAGAAACACAGTTTTATTAAGGAGAGAGGGAAAAAGAGAGGGAAGAAGGGAGAGAAAGAGGGAGGACAAAAAACACAGAAAATGGCTCGGCACCTGTTAAGGTGGCTAGGGCGCCAGCCACATACACCTAAGGTGGTAGGTTCGAATCCAGCCTGGGCCCACCAAAAAACAATGACGGCTGCAACCCAAAAAAAAAAAAAAATAGCCGGGCATTGTGGCGGGCACCTGTGGTCCAAGCTACTTGGGAGACTAAGGCAGGAGACTCACTTGAGCCCAGGAGTTGGAGGCTGCTGTGAGCTGTGATGCTACAGCACTCTACCCAGGGGGATGGCTTGAGGCTCTGTCTCAACAACAACAACAAAAAAAAAAACACAGAAAACAAACAAAAAAAACACCCTCTGAGTCTTTCTTACTCTGTCACTACTTCACGTCCTCTTTTCTGTTCTTGACTCTGCTTCTTCTAAAATAGATCCTAATCTTTGTACTTCTTTCCATCTTCACTATTACCACTCTAGTTTAGACCACCATCTTGCCTGGAACACTTCAAAACCTTTTAACTGATCTACCATTTTGACTTTTGAGGCCCTATAACCTATTGCTTATAGAACTATAAAACAAATTTTAAAATGTTATATAAAATTTAATATAAAATATATTTGAAACATTAGATCATTTTATTTGTCTAAAGCTCTTCAATATCTTCTCATTGCCTATATTTTAAAGTCTTTATACTGGCTTATATACCCCTGTGTGAGCTGGACTCTGCCTACCTCTTCTATATAATCTCCTTTCACTCCCCCAAGATAGACAAGTTGGAATGAAGTTGCAAAAAAGTTTGGATAAAGTGCAACAAGCCTCGTCTTTGTCCCATAGGTCAGTATCTTTCAAATGTTTTTTCAGGCAGAATATGTTTTCCTTAAATAAAATATTGCATAATATATAAATATATAAAACTTGTAAAAGCAGGAATAGTCTAGTTGAAGCAAGGTCCAGGGCTCCCATTCAAACCACTTACACCAACAGGCCCCAGAGGCCAGGTGGTTAGTTGTGATGGCTGCCCTTTACTTCTCAATCTCTAGTTATGTCTCAGGAATTGGATTGACCTTCCATGCCTCAACTTCCCTCTCACATCTGTCTTTTAGCTCTAAATCCTATAAATATTTCTCTAATTTAATCTTTCATAATACTATTTCAGTCTGTAACTAGATCTCTGATTTACATTGTTTGGATCTCTCTCTAGGTACATATACACATACATACATCTAGCATTATTTTTAATTTCATATTTTTAAAAATTCTATTTCTAATTTCAAAGAATTCTCCAATTGCTTCTTTTGAACGGTCCTGTGTTCTTATTTTATTATTTTCTGGATTTTCTCAAAGATACTAATTAGAATATATTTTATGTGCTCTTCTGTTCAACATTTTACCTGAATCAGTTGTCTGTTCATCTTGGCTCTTCTTTTTATTGCTACTAGTTTTCTTAAGTGTCTGGTAGTCCTGGGCTATTTATTCATATTTGTAAAAGAAGATTTAAGTTAATGAATACATGTAGTTGGCCCAGGTTTTCTCTATAAGGCATATAGTTCTCAATAAGGACGGAAGGGCTGATTTCTAATATATATGTTAGTGGCAATAGCCACAATAAGATATGCGGGCCCAGAGAGGCAAGCTGAGGGCACCATAGCTGGCAAAAGAAGAAAGGCTTTACTCTGGTGGTAAAGTACTCTAACATAGTCCCCCGTGAGCAAGGCTGCCATTCCTTTTTGTTTTTCTCCCATCTACATATATAATACAGGGAAGTCAGGTCAGGTTCTGCTCTTTCCTCATGCCATGGCAGCCACACTAGAAGACTTTCCCATATAGGTGGTTTACCTTAGGTATGTATGGCTTTTGAATTTCAGAGAAGGAAAAATACTGCCAGTGTTGCTACACTATGTGTATGTGTGTCTACACATGCATATGTGCATATTCTGAGAAGAGAAGAAATGGGAAAGAAGACATACCAGCCCTTCTATTTAAAGCATGGGCCATTAAATAATACCTCCCTAGCCAAGAATATGCAGTTGTTTTCCCTTGTGTATCATTATAAGTGCTCACTGTCCACCCTTCGGCCTCTCAGAAATTTCTTATAATTTCTGATGGTAACATTTGTTGTTGTCCAAAAATGTTGTCTATCTTTTCATTATCCTTCCATTTTAAAAGATTTAGATAGGGTGGCGCCTGTGGCTCAAAGGGGGCCCCATATGCCAGAGGTGGCGGGTTCAATCTCAGCCCCAGCCAAAAAAAAAAAGATTTAGATAAAAGAGAGAATGGATTTAGCAAAGGAAAAATCCTAGAATATTGGTAATTTAAAAGGAAAGATACAGTGGAATAACAAAGGTAAAAGATATCAGAATAAAATTCAAACCTCTTGCCAAATTCATCAAACCTCTCCAAATTCATCCTTTTCCATTTCTTCATTGGCTCACTACCCTCCAGAAATATGAGTTTTTCTTTTTAGACCTCCAAAAATATCAAGCTCATTCCTGCTTCAGAGCCTTTGTATTTGCTGTACTTTTATGTGAGAAATCTCTTCCCCATGGTCTTCACATGGCTGGCTGCTTCTCATGATTAGATCCCTGTGCAAATTTCATTTCTTCCTGAAAGTCTTCCCCAATAGCCCTTATATAAAATACAGTAGAACCTCCACAGTTGACCACTTCTCTACATTGGCCACCTCCTAATTTTCATAGACCAGATATGCACCACATGTATCTATTAGTATAGTAGTCAACTTATGATGATCACTTCTGTATGTGGACCAATTTGTTAATAGTCCCTTGAGTGGTCAACTTACAAAAGTTCTACTGTACTTGCATCCCAGCTTTTGTCACATCAGTCTGTTTTGGTTTTAACTTTATTGTGCTTCTCCTATTCTTAGATTATCTTAAATATTCTTTGCTTACTTATCTGAGTAACTGGACTAGAATGCCATATAAACCTGTATAAGCCTGCTCACTAATATTCCCAGTGTAACATAGTAACTACAGAATAAATATTTAACGCATGAAGATTTAGGGAGAAGAAGACATACCAAATATAACAAGGTCTCAGAAAAACCAAGACAGTATAGCATCAACATAATTTGTTGTAACAGAGCAAATGGCAGGGATAATTACCACCCATTATAAATGATTTCAGTTCTTAAGTTCAGAGTTCCTCTCCTGTAATATAACCCACTGTTTATGCACGTCATCTGGACCTCCTCATGTCATCCTAAAGGAACTAAAGGTCAGAAAATCAACATGAAAGGGCTGATATTTTAGCTATTCTTTTGCTGTAACAAACTGTCCTTCATCTCTGACAAGTTTTCTACTAGTATTAGTAAAATTATTCCAGGCTAACTTGTTAGTCTGAAAATAGGGTAAAGTCTCAGGTTCTTCCATGTAAGATGAAGAGGGAAAACATGAGTTAGTGCTTAAATGACTTTTTCCTAATAAAGCATGAAGAGAGATCGTCTGCTGAGTGAGGCAAGGAGAAAAGTGGGAGGCTTAACATGAGTAATTTTGAAAATAGTCATGGTAAGAAAAAGGCAGGAAAACAAACTAGAAATGAACACCCTATCTTCACCCTGTACTTTCTACCAACTGAAAAATTCTATTGATTTCTGTCTGATTGATGTTAATTTTCTGCCCTCTTCAGCTCTATAGTTTCATTTGGGTCAAGAACTGTGCTTCTTTCGTGGGCTGTTTCAATTATCTGTCAAAGGAACCTATCTCTGCCCCATCCCACTTCTGACAGATTAAACTTACCTAAGTATCATCATATCTTATCATTAAAATCTTGCTATGGTTTCCTACTCCAAGAGAAGAAAGCTTTAGCATTGCAATCAAAGTTTTCATAATCATTTCTTTTCTTTTTCTTTCTTTCTTTTTTTTTGGAGACAGAGCCTCAAGCTGTCCCCCTCAGTAGGGTGCTGTGGCATCACAACTCACAGCAACCTCCAACTACTGGGCTCAAGCAAGACTCCTGCCTCCACCTACTAAGTAGCTGGGACCATAGGCACCTGCCACAATGCCTGGCTATTTTTTTTTTTTTTTGGTTGCAGTCATCATCGTTGTTTGGCAGTCCAGGCTGGATTCGAACCCGCCACCTTAGGTGTATATGGCTGGCACCTTAGCCACCTGAGCCACAGGCGCTGAGCCCATAATCATTTCTATTACCTTTCTCATCCTAACTCCAACACAAACCCTACAGCTGTCACTAGATGATGTACAACTTGCTACCTCTATAATGTTTTATTCTAATATTTCACTATACTGTCCCTTTCATCTGGAATATATCTTCCATCACTCAGTACATTCTTTCAGGTGCTTTCTTTTCAGATGCCCCCTCCTCTGTGAAGAATTTCTGTTCACTAGTCATATAGAATTTTTTTTTTGACAGAGTCTCATTATGTTGCCCTCAGTTGAGTGCTGTAACATCACAGCTCACAGCAACCTCAAACTTGGGCTCAAGTGATTCTCTTGCCTCAGCCTACCAAATAGCAAGGACCTACAGGCACCCGCCACAATGCCCAGCTATTTTTTGTTACAGTTATCATTGTTGTTTTAGCTGGCCTGAACTGGGTCCAAACCCACCACCCTCAGTGTATGTGGCTGGAGCCATAACCACCATGTTACCAGCACCAAGCCAAGATTTTTTTTTTCACTAAAAAAAACATACATTTTATATGTATTTCCCACATAATGTACATTTTCTGCTCTACTTCTGTTTCTACCCTAACTGCCTGATACCTTTCAATCACTCTCATCCTTTCGTTTTAGTGACAATGCACTCTTCCTCATTTTCCTCCTACCTCTCTCTAGCTGTTATTTCTAAATATTTTTCACTGGTACTTCTTCCTCTGTCCATCTCTTAAATGTTGGGTTCCTTGGGGTCCTGTCTAGGATCCTTCTAACATCTCTTTACTTCTTCTCTCCTAAACATCTCATTCATTCCAATTACCACCTATATGCTGATGCCTCCTAGTCACTAGTCCCTATCTCTTTCCGGAGGATCTGGATGTGCCAACTGCCTACTGTCCATCTTCACATAATGTTCCACATTAACTTCAAGTTTGCCTCAGACTCCCAAATAGCTGGGACTGAAGGAGTGTGTCACCACATTCAGCTAAATTCACTAATTCTGAAACTGAATTCACATTTTTTGTTTCAGACTCCTTCTATGGTCCTAATCACAGTGAATAGAAGCACTATCCACCTAGTTATCTAAGCAAAAAACTTGAGAATCACCTTCTTATTTCTTCCACAAACCTATACATTTAATAAATCACCAATGCCGTTGCTATTATTAGTTAAATATTCACAAATTCATCTAGTTTTTTCCATCCCTACTGCTACCAGCATAGTTTATGACTCCCAATACCTCTCACCTCAAAATGTCCTCACTTTGTATCTCTGCCTCTAATCTGACTCCTTCCAATCACTCTCCACATTACCGCCAGGGTAATTTTTTAAATTAACAACAATAGTTATGTGACTTCTCTCTGAAAAGCCTTAATGACTACCCATTGTACCCAGCATGAAATTCCAGTGATATATAAGACCATGCATGGAATGGTCCTTACTCACAACTCTAGCCTTTCCTCTGATTTTAATTACCTCCTTACTTATCTGTTTTCTCCACAAGACTGTAAGCAACATATACCATGATAGGTAGCCTACTATTTTCTACTAAGGTTCTTTTCTTTTGTTTCTCATACTGAGGTTCTTGAACACAGCAGATATTCTATAAATACCTGTTGTGAGATGAATGAATGAAATCTTACCTCTGCCAGACAAAAATGTAAGTTCCCAATGGCAAAATACGAATCTGATAAATTTGCAATAACCATATACTATAATGAAAGGTCTTGAGGGTTTGTTTTTTTTTTAATTTCAGATAGGTCAAAGCAAGGCTTAAATTTCAAAGTATATGGGGGGAAGGAGCAAGATGGCGACTAAGTAACAGCTTTCTTGCAACTGGGCAGGTGACACTGGGGAGAGAAGACTTTAGGCATCTCTGGATGGTGGGATCTGCACAGAAACATCCCTTTGGGGACACAGGGAGTCAGCAAGAGACTTCTGGACCCCATGAGGAGGACAAAAGCACTGCAGACCTGGCAAGTGGTTACATATGTTTGTTCCATCCAATCCCACCAGCAGCTGTAAGTATAGCAGCAGAGAGATTGCAAACTGGAAAGGCCTTTCCTGTGAGCTGCTTTGTTTTTTTGGACTTGGGGACTCAGTTGAACTACCTTGGGAGAACATGAGTGAGAATGCAGAGGACATTAAGCGTTGTCTAGAGCCTTGGACTGAACCGCTGAGCCGGATGGAGCTCATTGTGTTTGGCTCTGGGCCGCATGGAGTCATTGTGGGAGAACTTCCCTGGCAAGCTCTACCCTCAGGGTCGCAGAGCAAGGATGGGGGGAGACCTTGGGCAAGTAATCTAGTGACTGAGCAGCCTAAAGGTGGGGACTGAGATGCCTTCCAGCCTTGGCCCTGAGGGGCGTACAGTGAGACCAGTTTTGGCATACTGGGTAAGGGGGTAGCCACTTCAGGAGTGATCCCAGCTATAGGTGCTTTCCTGGAAAAGTTTCTGCTTAGTTAAGGTTGACAGTTCAAAGTGCCTTTTGAGCACACTGAGGAGAGATTTAGACTCTCCACCATGCAGCATTTGAGAAATCAGCAGAGCCCTCCAGTCTCCATCTCATATAGCTGTATCAGCATTGTGATTAACATCTCATGCCCCGGAAGATCACCTGTTGCCCAGACAATATTCAGCAAGATTATATATATATATACTGTTTTTTTTTTCAGTTTTGGTTTTTTCTTTTGCTTGTTTTTTTTTTCTTTTTTTTTTAATTTCAACATTTTCCCTCTAGATTTTTCTTTTTCTTTTATTTCTTCCTTTTTCTAGTTTAAATATAACTTTTCGTAGTTGCCATCTTTAAAAATTAGAACTTCATTTTTGCTAGTGTTTCCACCCCTATTATTTGCTTCTTTCCCCCAATTTTATCCCATTAAGTTTTCTGTTTGCTTGTTTTGGCCTGATTTATACTATTTTTGTCTTTCCTCTCTACTTGGTGGAGGTAGTGTACTATGTCTCAACAGGATAGCAAAGAGCTGCTGACCTCAAGGGAAGCACCCAAAACAGCACGCCCATGGTTTGGGGGTTTTTAAGGTTGGGTCAAAGTACCCTAGTGTACACCTATATTACTCCTAACTCCCTCTTTCAGTGCCTCTCTTCTTTTAGTTGATATTTCCTTTTACTCATCCCTTTCCTTTCTCTTTTTTCTTTTCTTTTCTTTTTTTTAAATATTTTTTCCCCTCTTACTCTTCAATCTTCTCATCCTTCTGGTCCTGCACCAAAAGGACTTATCAAAACCCTAGGCCACAGGCACAGCAACTGAAAGAGCAAGAGGAAATGAAAGAAAAATTAGGGCAAGGAAACACATAAAAGAAAACACTCATGAGGAAGAATCAGCAGAAAAAATCCTGCCAACATGAAAAACCAATCCAGAGCAACGCCACCAAGAGACCATGAGGTAGCTACTGCAGAGGATTCCACCTATTAAGAAATGTTAGAAATCAGAGAAAGGGAATGTAGAATACAGATAATGAAAACAATGAAGGAAATGATGAAAACAATGAATGAAACTGCTCATAAAGTGGAAAATAACCAAAAGGAAATCCAGAAACAGAATCAAATAAGAGATGAACAATATGAAAAATATAGAAAAGATATAGCAGAGCTCAAGAAACTGAAGCAGTCAGTTAGGGAACTTAAAGATGCAATAGAAAGTATCAACAAAAGATTAGATCATGCAGAGGAAAGAATCTCAGAGGTAGAGGACAAAGCTCTTGAGATAACACAGATAGCTAAAGAGGAAGAAAAGAAGAGACAGAAAGCAGAATGTTCACTGATAGAATTATGGGACTTTATGAAGTGTTCAAACATATGAGTTATAGGTATCCCAGAAGCGGAAGAATGCCCCAGAGGAATGGAAGCCTACTAGAGACTATTATAAATGAAAATTTCCCAAATATCACCAAAGATTCTGACACACTTCTTTCAGAGGGATATCGGACCCTAGGTCACCTCAACTTAAATAGACACATTATGATGAGCCTGTCCAAAGTCAAGACAAAAAAAAAAGATTTTGCAAGCTGCCAGGAGTAAGCACCAATTGACCTACAGGGGCAAATCCGTCAGGGTGACTGCAGACTTCTCTAATGAAACTTTTCAAGCCAAAAGACAATGGTCATCTACCTTTAATCTACTTAAACAAAACAATTTCTAGCCTAGAATTCTATATCCCACTAAACTAAGCTTTAAAATTGACAGAGAAAAATCAAATCTTTTACTGATATGCAAACATTGAGAAAATTTGCCACAACAAAATCAGCTCTACAGGAAATACTTCAACCTGTTCTACACATCTACCATCACAATGAACCACCAGCCAAGTAAGCACCCAGAAATTAAAGGACAGAACCTAGCTTCCACAATGATGCAAAAGACAAAACTAAGGAATGGACTTTCACAAAATAAGATGAATACAATGCTACCACACTTATCAACTATCTCAATAAATGTTAATGGCTTGAATTCCCCACTGAAGAGGCACAGATTGGCTCACTGGATTAAAAAAAACACAAGCCATCCATCTCCTATCTGTAGGAAATACATCTAGCCTCAAAGGACAAATTAAAACTCAGAGTAAAGGGTTAGAAGATAATTTTTCAGACAAACAGAATTCAGAAGAAAAGAGGGGTCTTTTTTTCAGATACATGTGGGTTTAAAGCAACTAAACTCAAAAAAGACAAAAATGGTCACTTTATATTTGTCAAGGGAAAAATATAAGAAGATGCTTCAATTCTAAATATTTATGCACCCAACTTAAATGCTCCCAGATTCTTGAAACAGACCTTACTCAGTCTGAGCAATATGATATCCTATAACACCATAATAACCAGAGACTTAAACACAGAGATCTGAGCTGCACGGATCCTCTAAACAGAAATCAAGAAAGGGAAGGGACATAAATGAGACCCTAGAAGTGTGCTTGATAGACGCATATAGAACACTCCATCCCAAAGATAAAGAATATACACTCTTCTCATTGCCCGGAACATTCTCCAAAATTGATCATATCCTAGGACACAAAACAAACCTCAAAAGAATCAAAAGAACTGAAATTTTACCTTGTATCTTCTCAGACCACAAGGCACTAAACTCCAACAAAGACGTTCAACCCCACACAAAGGCATGGAAATTAAACAACCTTCTGTTGAATGACAGTTGGGTGCAGGAAGAAATAAAAGAGGAAATCATTAACTTCCTTGAGCACAACAACAATGAAGACATAAGCTACCAAAACCTGTGGGATACTGCAAAAGCAGTTTTGAGAGGAAAATTTATTGCTTTAGATGCCTAAATTCAAAAGGCATCTAAAGCAATAAACAGAAAGAGAGCATATCAACAAACTCATAAGCCATCTTATGAAATTGGAAAAAGAACAATCTAAGCCTAAACCCAGCAGAAGAAAAGAAATATCCAAAATTAAATCAGAAATAAATGAAATAGAAAACAAAAGAATCATTCAGAAAATTAATGAAACAGGGAGCTGGTTTTTTGAAAAAATAAATAAAATAGATAAACCTTTGGCCAGACTAACTAGAAATAAAAAAGTAAAATCTCTAGTAACCTCAATCAGAAATGATAAAGGGAAAATAACAACTGATCCCACAGAGATACAAGAGATCATCTCTG
>CAUYQV010116361.1:0-23678 GCA_963574575.1 Galagoides demidoff
AGCCCTAAAGAAAAACGGAGACTTTACCTCCTTCATGTTTACATGGATGGAACTGAAAAATGTTCTTCTTAGCAAAGTATCACAGGAATGAAAGAAAAAGTATCCAATGTACACAGCCCTTTTATGAAACTAATCTATAGCTCTCAAACGAAAGATACAACTTAATTCTAGCCCAAGAACATGGGGAGGGGGTGGGGAAGGGGAGGGAAGAAGGGCGGTTGGGTGGTGGGAGGGTGACCGGAAAGATCATCTATATATCTGTCTAACAAGGGTACAAGTGAACTTTTCTAGAACTAGAATATAAATGTTTTGATACAATGACTAAGCAAATGACATGAAACCTATGTTAACCAGCTTGATGAAAGTATTTCAAATTGTATATGAAAACACTACACGGTACCCCATGTTTGCATTAATGTATACAGCTATCAATTAATAAAAAAAAATGAAAACAATGTAACCTAAAAAAAAAATTTTGGGGACTGTTTTCTGAAAACAGCTTCTGATATAAATCTCAGTACCCTGGTTCAAGGAGTGCTAGAATCATCCCTCTTGGCCACTGGAGCTAGTATGGACATACTATAGAAAGGAAGTGATGGAAAAATATAATGCTTTTTTTGTTTGAGAATTGCAAACCACAGACCTCCTCAAAATACTGTAGTTTTACTTATATGTCTCCAAATCAAAAAAATGAAACTGAGCTTACAGGTATCTACCACAAAGTGTTACATAATCATTTAATGCTTCATAGATGTAATAGACATATTTTGCCTTTTTGTACTTATTAAATTATAATTAAAGAAGATTCAGCATTAAAGGAAACTAAACTCCCAACTGTTTTTACAGTAGAGAGAATCTAGTTTCATAGAGTTTGTGTGTCTGTGTGTGCTATATATATAAAATATCGTTTAATTTAGGTAAAAATAGATTAAAATATTCTATTATCTCATTTACCCAATGCTTATGGTCCATACTCTAAAATCTTCTCAGGATAGGAAAGCCCCCTGTTTTCAAACTTGACCTTGCAGGATGTTCGAATGCCACATGTTAGGACTAACCCTTCAGGCAATTGAATATCCAGGGGTGAGGAAGCTTAGACCTTGAGGTCACATGTGACTCCCCGAGTGCGGACTCTCAAATGAATCCAAATTTCACAGGAAAAATCTTTTTAACAAAGGGATTTGTCCTGAGAAATTTTATTCAGTCAAAAGGCCACACTCAAGGATCTAGAAGGCCACATGTGTCCCCATCTGATGGCTTGGTCTGGGAATTCAACTGGCTGTTAAATAATCATCTAACTGAGAGTGAGGAGGGGACACTGGGGAATCAAGCAGGGATAAATCTCCTACATCTGAAATTGAGATGAATTATGTGCCCATAAAATAAAAGACAGCTATCAAGTTACTCATTATGCTACACACAGAATCAAGGAAACAGAGTAAGCAGGGCAGCTAGTTAAGAAAACCCATAAAATTAAAGCTCATCTGTTTGAAATCAACTTTGACTAGACAGAGAATACCTATCATTATAAGTACAGTAGGTAAATTATGATTTGAGTGGAATGTATTTGTGCATCTAGGCTTAGCTGATATAATGTCTCTTCATAAATTTTCACAAATTAGGCTCTCTAAACAAGGCTGATGAAGTTCATTCTCTATAATTATCTTGGTGGTACAACAACATGTGATATATTTTAACAAATGTGCAAGGTGGAGTGGGGTCACAAAAGACCATTGTTGAAGAACAATTTGGGCAGACGGGGGTCAGAGACTCACATGCTTCTCCACATAAGGTTGTCTTGGATTGGAAATTTGGATAATATGTTGCTTCTCGGCCTTTTGGCTAAGATCAAGTGTGGAAATTTGGAAAATATCAGGTATAAAGAGTGAGGAAAGTACGTGGCTAGGTTGCCTTTCTATTCCAAACTGGACCCTGATACTCTCACGACCTTGTTTCTTTGGAAACTCCCAGAATAAAAGAAAAAAAAAATTTCATTAACTTCCTTTATCACGGACCCTCGGCTTCCTCCCTTATCCTGATAAGCTTGTGATACTGAGAACCAATTGGATAGGGCTCACATGACATTCGTTGTTCGAGATATTTTACAGAAAGTAATGTCAGCATTTCTCATGGGTCTGGAATTTCCCCCTAACTTCTAAAGACTGGCAAAGGAAACTCAAGAGTTGGGAAAACATTCTCATTCAAGGCTAAATTTCTAATAAAACATGATGATAGTTACATGCATACCCAGCCTTACTAGACCAACAGAAAGATAACCCAGAGAAATATGAGAACGTGCACATTACATGTTCATATACCCACACATATAAAACAGAGGGTATTGAAAAATGCATGTACATTTTAAGAGAAGAAAAGACTGTATGCAAATTGTAATACTCAAGTCGCATTTGACTCCTATAAATATAAGAGGTACAAGTACGATATATAAGATAACAAATGTTGGGCAGCACCGTGGCTCAGAGGAGTAGGGCGCTGGCTCCATATACCAGAGGTGGAGGGTTCAAATCCAGCCCCAGCCAAAAAAAAAAAGAAGATAAAAAATATTATTGGTATACATTGAGTATTACAATTTTAATATATTTTTCCCTATTTTTCTTTCTCTAAATGTGCATAGGCCCTCTGTATATATTTGAAAATAGAAATAAATAACATTTTGGTTAAGAGACATTGGAAACATTTTATTATAATAATGAAGAAATTTTTAAAAAATAAAACAAAGATGAAAAAGATGGTAGTCACCACAAAAACAACATAAATAGCATCAGTAATAAATGCAGTATTTTCTTCTCTCCAAACTATGTTTTCCATGTTTATTTTTTCATTGTAATTTTTCTATGTCTATGATAGAACTTATTGCCTCTTGTAAATTTCTGTTAACAAATTTATCATTATGCTCCAGAGGCCTTGAATTTTGAATTTCTCAAGAGTTCAAAAGCCATAGCTTTTTCATTTGAAAAATCAATATGCAGCATACCACAATAGTCATTGAAATATGGAAAATAATAAAAAAGCAGAATCTTCCAGGTGTTGTGGTGGGCACCTGTAGTCCCAGCTACTTGGGAGGCAGAGGCAAGAGAATTGCATAAGCCCAGGAGTTGGAGGTTGCTGTGACCTGTGATGCCACAGCACTATACCCAGGGTGACAGCTTGAAGCTCTGTCTCAAAAAAAAGAAGAATCTTGAAGAGTGTCAACATCACATGAACATACTTAAAGTTATTCAGCATAAGTGTTGGTGTGAATGTGCAGAGTAGGGAACACTTTCACACTATTGGTGGGACTGCAAACTAATACAGCCTCTATTGGAAGAGGTATAGAGAATCCTCAGAGAACTAAATGTAGACATTCCGTTTGATCCCACAATTCCATTACTAGGTATCTACCCAGAAGAATATAAATCATTGTATCACAAGGACATTGGCACTAGAATGTCTAATGAAGGACAATTCACAATTGGCAAAACATGGAATCAACCCCAGTGCCCAATAACCCAAGACTGGATTAATAAACTGTGCTATATGTATTCCATGGAATACTATTCAGCCATAAAAAGGTGGTGACTTTACATCTTTTGTATTTACCTGGATAGAGTTGAAACACATTCTTCTTAGTAAAGTATCACAAGGAAGGGAATGCAAGTATCCACGGTGCTCAATTCTAATATGAAACCAATAGAAAAACAACTGCATGCCCATTTGAGGGAATAACTTATCTATATTCATGGAGAGGGGTGGGGGAGAAGGGAAAGGGGAGGAAGGAAGAGGATTGCTGAGCTCTCACCTGATGGGCACGTTGTTAGGGTATACAGCACACCCCATGGATGAAGGGCTTAACTACAACTTGAACTTTACCTTAGAAACACAACAATGTAACCTCACCATCCGTACCCTCATGTTAATCTGAATTTACAGAAAAAAGTTTTTGTGGATATTGAGCTCTTGTAGTAAAAGTGAAAAGTGAAATAAAATTCACATGGCTTTAAATACACAACAAAAGGCCAATGAACAAAGTTTCACAAAGATAATAATGAATTCTCTTTATTTACTAATAGTATTTTGATTGGAGATTTATGGAAAGCTTTGAAACAAAGCCTACAAGTTAAAACTGTTGACCCATTGTATTCCCCTAAGTTAAAAGATACATTTAAACATTCTCCATTTTTAACATCTATTAACACTTTCACAAGTCATAAGTCATTGAGAATAACGTCTCTTAAACATTTCTTAAGTACTGTTGTAGTCTGCTTTAAATAAATACAGTCATGACAGCCCGAATTAATCCATACTGAAAATAACACGCAAACACATTATGAATTGATGCTTAACAAACTATTCTTCGTAAGATTATTTCATACAACAAACTTCATTCATCACTCTAAATGTGGTTTTGTTTATGAAAATATGACTTAATCACAACTTCTCCAGAATGTGGTAATTACCAAAAATTAGAGATAACCTGCCCAACCAACCAATTTTGCACAGAAATGAAAATACTGGCTTGTGTCCAGCATTTAAACATTTAAACCTGTCCGAGTATATTTCTGTTCACCACAAGCTTCAGTGTTGAGGCTACATTATGGGGAGAAATATGCCATTTTTAAGTAAGACTCATTGCTCTATTAAAGTCTTTTGAGAAAAATATTAGCATGTTATGTGTGGCTTGGAAAAGTAGCTCTTTGGAGATATTTTTGTACTATCCAACTCAGAACCATTTTACACGATTGGAGATATTTTTGTACTATCCAACTCAGAACCATTTTACACGATTCCCCTAAAGACACAGCAACAAGAACTTGCAAGACAACAGAGAGGTTAGGAGTTCCACTTTCAAAAATTCAGAGATTAGCGACAGCTAATTCTCCTTGACTGACTTTCTACTACTCTGTTATTACCTTCTTTGCACTAGAAGAATTTAGTTACATAGATGAGAGAGAGAGAAAAAGAGAGATCGACTGTATGCAAGAGTGCTGAAACATAGCAGAAAGGATTGAAACAAAAAGGAGTTAGAACGAGGCAGCCAATGAGAGACGGAGTGAAAGAGTGAGAAAAACAGAGAAATACGTAACAGATGTAGTCCATACACATACACACAGTCTATGTACTAGCTTTCTATTGCCACAGTAGGAAATGTTACAAACCTAATGGCTTAAAATGAAAAAAATATATGCAGTATGACCACAAAGTTTGTGTGCAATTTGAAATAATGGAGGATGGGTGAAGGGAGGGTGATTGCGGGGATCACACCTATGATTTATCCCATAAGGGTACATCCGAATCTTTCTAAATGTCGAATATAAATGTCTTAACACAACAATTATGAGAAAGACATGATGGCTATGTTGGCCAATTGCATGAAAGTATTTCAAATTGTATATGGAAACGACACACTGTGTCCTATGATAGAATTAATGTACACAAATATGATATCATAAAAAAAAAGACGAATACGAAGGAGGGTCTCTCTCACCGTTTCTCCTCCATGAGAGAGACCCACTTCCAACTCTTCCTAAATAAAATTTCTCTTTGGTAGACTGAAAAAATAAAATAAAAGTGCGCAACTTAAAACTGCACATGATTTTTATGGCCACACTGTATATTAACTTGCTACGTTAGAAGCCAGACAGGGTACCACCAGGTTAAAATCAAGATGTTGGCAAGGCTGTGATACATTCTGAAGGTTCTAGAAGAGAATCTGTTTCCATTCTCATGCAGGTTGTCCACAGAAATCCGTTCCCTGTGACTATAGGCCTGAGGTCTCCAGATCCCTGCTGGAACAACTGAAGGATGTTTCCAGTTTCTTTGAGGCTGCCCACAGTCTTTGGCTTGTGGCTACCTTCAACTTCTAAGCAGACAATAGAGCGTTGACTCCTTTCCTATCTCCTTTCCCTCAGGCTCTTTGGCTTCCTCCTTTCCTGCTTTTAAAGGCCTATGTGATTGCATTGTCCTACCTGAGTAACTCAGGATACTCTTCTTTTCTTGAGTCTAGCTAATTATCAAATCTGTTCCCATCTGCAAAGTCTCTACAGCCATGTAAGGTTAACATATTTCAAGTTTCAAAATAGACATCTTTGGGAGAGCATTATTCTGTCTGTCTCTATGTAAACAGATGATTTTTTTATTGAGTACATTTTGATGTTCTCTTTGTATATTATAATCTATTTGTCATTAAATGAATTGGCCTAGCTGTCCAGCATCTAGTGATGCTATTTTAATGCAAAGTATATGATTTCACCACTGTTTCAAGAATAAAATCATGAAGGACCTATGAAAATTTGACCATCAAAAGAATGAATGAAATGGCTGGGCGTTGTGGTGGGTGCCTGTGGTCCCAGCTACTTGGGAGGCGGAGGCAGGAAACTCGCTTGAGCCAGGAGTTGGAGGTTGCCATGAGCTGTGATGCCATGGCACTCTACCCAGGGGGAAAGTTTGAGGCTCCGTCTCAAAAAAAAAAGAATGAATGATTATAAGATATCCTAATCCATAGCATAAAATAAAAGTCCATGAGTTCATATAAAAATAAATAATAAACAAAAATACGATGGAGAAGAAAGAATCCTTTCTTAGAGTAGAATTCCAGGAAACAAATTGAAATAAATGGTAGATATAGATAATTCAAAATGTCACAGTCAGTTATCCTGGATTAGAACCTTGATATGGAAAATTCACTTCTTTCTCAATTTTTTAAAAAAGTGATTTAGACAATTAGCAAAATTTGAATGAGGTCTATATATTATGACTACTATTATATTAAGGATGATCAAATTGATCATTATCCAGTGGTTGTGTAAAAGAATATCTTAAGTTTAGGAAATAAAGACCAGAATTTTGGGGTAATAGAATACTATGTATTACTCCCAAATTATTTAGAGAAAGTGTTACTATGCATGTTGATAGAGAAAATGGCAAAAAAAGAAAAAAGAAATCTGATGGGATACTAAAATTTAGATAATCTGACAAAAAGGGATACAAAGGAAGATTGTTTTTATTCTCGTCTTTCAAGTTTTATGTAAGTCTAAAATTATTTTAAAATAAAATTCTCAAACCAAACCATTATAGAAGGTTATTTTCATGCTTCCGAATTACAGTTCTAAAATAAATACCCCTGGTTTGATATATTCTGAATGAAAGATACACCATCTTTTAATTAGCAACTAGAACCTTTCTATCCGTCAATGGGAGATGACTGGAAGTATTTTTAATCAGGAAACTTAATAAAGGAATAGTTCAGTCCTTATCATTTATAATGCACAAAGTAAATGGTGTGTATCTGGGAATGATTTTAAAGGAAAGTGAAAAATGTGGATTTACATGGGAACAAAAGAAGCTGATAGAGTCTGAGCAGAAAGAACAGACCCAGAGTTAGAGTTCTGCTCCAGACTTAAAGCATACAGCAATAATTTTCAACCAGCAGTGGAAAATAAAATACATATCTCAATTAAAGCAAAGGGTAGTAGGTGAGTCAGGCAAATGAGCACATCTCTAACCTAAATACATTTTTCAAATTCCTTGAATAGTCTCCTTCACTTTAATCCTGGATACTACCATTCTAAATGGCATGAGCACTGGGGGGTTGTTAAATCATTATGTATGCTGATCAAAATTGATCAAAAATACCAAGCATTGGCAAAAATATACAGCAACTAGAACTCTTACAAATCGCCGATCTGAAAATGTAAAATAATGCAACTGCTTTGGAAAACTGGCAGTTTCTAATGAAGCTTAACTTACACTTGCCCTGCAAACTGTCACTGCCCCCCCCCCCAGTCATTTACCCTGGAGCAATGAGGGCAGGTTGTTGCACAAACTGACTTACAAGTGAATATTTATAGAAACACTACTGGGAAGAGCCTCAAACTGGCAGGGAAAAAAAACTCAAATGTCCAATAATAGGAAAATGGCTAGCTTATGCTAAGTGTGGTACATTCACTCAATGGAATTGTATATATGAATTTCATACAATGGAATATTCATACAGTGAAAATATACACATGAAATCAACCATAAATCAGGATAAACAAAAAAATACACTGGCCTAAATAACTCTCACAAATATTATGCCCAGCCAAAGAAACTGGACCAAAAAATGTAAAAAAATTAAAAAATAAGAGTGCATAATATATGATTCCACCTGATGAAATTGAAGAAAAAACAGAGACTAATTTATAGTGATGAGAATTCAGAATATGGTCAACATTGGAGGGTAGGTCAGCTTCAGTCAGAAAGAGAACAAAAGCTTTTCTGGATCAATGGACATGTCCCTTGTCATCTGGGTGACAGAAATGAACATGTGCCAACATTCCACAAGTTATATACTTAAAATTTGTGCATTTTACTGAATGTGAATTAATTTCAATAAAGTACTAATACCAATAAAAACCTGTGAATATCTAGCCGTGTACTCTTTGCCTGGACACTTACTGGCCCTTATAACACTTAGCAAAAAAGGACCACTTATCACCTCACATACTTGCCTAATAGCTTAAGGAAGTGCTCCATTTACGAGAAGTTTCTATCTATTGGAAAATAGTTACTATTACTTCTTTAAGAAGTCCTGGCTTATGCACTAAGTGAAGAATTGACTGTAATATAACCAAATCACCTCAATCAATTCTTTATGGGAAGGAAAGGTTTGAGGAGCAGTGACTCTTTTTGCCATGGGAAACATACGTTCCCCAAGTGCCTCTTAAACCTCATCTGTCCTTCGTGGTGAGGGGCCGCACTGGTCTCCAGAACAAGTGCCCAACAAGGTGGGTTTCTGGAGAAAGTAAAAAACACAGGAGCTCTTCTCACTGAAATATTTGCCTAGAGATATTTCTGTGCCTGAGAATGAAATGCAAATTTGTTTCCAGTAGCCTGAGGTGGGATAGTGGTTTTTATGGTTTTGCTTCAGAACCTGATGAAAATTGGGAGTGAGTTCATTTCTTTTTATAAGGTTATTTGGTGAGGTTTTCCAACATGATCTAATCTTGCCCTGGAAAATGAACTAAAAGGAGTTGACTGGTTATTAGGAATGAGTTCACTAGCCCCACTTAAGGGCCGTCCAAGTGGATGTCTTCATGGAAGTCTCCAGGCTGCTTCTGTCCCAGCTGGGTTCAGGGACCTCCCCTTGACTTCAGAGGGACTTCCCAGGGCAGACCAGGAAAGAATCACATCCAAGGCCTTTCATATTTTAAGTGTGTTTGTCTTTCCATTACCTACTCCTACTTTCAGAGCTGTGTAATTTAGCTTCTCAAATTAAGACCAGGTTACAAACCCATAACCTCCGCTCACTCTCAGACACAATCTATTGTACTTGAGTTGAAAACACCAGCACCGGCACAACTTTTTAATTGAGATGACATAGGTGGGTTGTGCTCATAATAAACCATTCCAGAGCACATTTGATTAAAGTGAAAAGCCGTCATACTGGTCGAATAAAATTAACCAACTTCCATAGTTAAAAGGAGAGGGGGAAATGGGAGGAATCTGACTGAATGATATTTTGTGTGCTGAATTATAAGTTCACATTCAATAAGGTCAGCACAGATTTTTTGGTGGATATTTTGATCCTTGGTGTTCCTGTTTGCTAGTTAACGAAAGGTTGACTTCAGCGCGTACCTTCCTTGTGCAATTAGATAATATGAATGTTTAATTGTTCCTGACCCCCCAAACGTTTGGAAGCCACAAAGGTAAATAATGTTAAATAGTGAGATTAAGATGACAACAAAAAGCCGACAAGTCTTTATGTAACTAACAAAAAAAAAGGCTTAAAATGCTAAATAGATGGAGAACTGAGGAACAGAAAAGTCTTTAGAGTTTGTCAGAAAAGTCTTGTGGGAGAAAGTGAGCTCCATCAGAGAAAGAGAACTTTCGATTCACAGGTGACTCTCTCTGAGAAGAATATCCTGTGAGGGACCTTTCAATGGGGTGCAACCCATGTGGAGAGAAGATTAAAAACAGCACTCAAGGCTTTTTAAGAACAGATTAAAACAATTTTTTTAAAGGGAGCACCAGTCTCAAAAATTGCACTTTACTCAACCCACTGTTTTTCAAACTACACACTGAAATGTACTCAAAAGAGAGCCAAATGAAAGAAAAGGTCTTGTCACTACACTAGCCGTATTTTTCAAAGTTTGTTGGGAGTAGTACACAGTGTATTTATTTATTAACATGATAATAATATGACAAATCAATTACTTAGAATTAATTTGGCAATAATCCTGTAAAAAGATATAAATATAATGAGAGAGATATTTTTGTTTTCTCTACTACCCAAAGTGGAATTATACATTAGTGGTTATCATTTAGTATTTGTATTTGGGGGATACATGTGATATTTTGTTACATGCATAGAATGTGTAATAATGAAATCAGGACACTTGGCGTATCTATCACCTCATGCATTTATGATTTCTCTGTGTTGAGAACATTCTAAGGCCTCTCTTCTAGCAATTTTGAAATATACCATACATAGTTGGTAACTGTAGTCTACCTACTCTACCATTGACTTATTCCTTCAGAATTTATTCATTCTATCTAACTGAATGTTTGTGCCTATTGCCCCATCTCTCTTCATTCCCCACCACCCACACCCTTCTCAGCCTCTGGTATTGTAAAGGAGAATCCTAGATGTGCTTACATAAGGGTGTGTAGTAGGAAACAAAGAAGGAACTTAAAGTTCTGGGAACTCCAAAAACTCCCTAGATAATAGGAATTACATCTTCTAAATACCAACATCCCACAATAATCAATGGTATGAATTGCCTAAGTTTTTCTATACTGTAATTTACTCATAGGTTAAATAATTATGTTCTGTAAAAAATGTATTGACTTTTATTAGTCTTTAATCTATCTTCTATTTTTCTAGGCAAAAGAAAGGGATTTTATTTCCTTTAATTTGAAAGTTAGCATTTATTGAGCTATATGCCATTTATTTACTCTATGCCTAGCTCAGTGCTTTCCCTTAAGGTTCTCATTTACGTACACATACAAATAATAAAAACAACTATGAAATAGATGCCACTATTCTTAACTCCACTTTACCTCCATTTACATAGAGAATGAAGATTAAATAATTATTCCATGTCAGGAAATAGCAGGACTTGGGCACAAATCCACAGTAGTTTGGCCAAAGAACCTAAAATCGTAATAAAAATCTATGTTAACTAGCTCATGATAAGCAAATTCATTTTTAACTCTATGAGGTCTTGGTCTAAGGTAGGAAAGTCACCCCATCAAATTGCTCATGTACAGATATAAATAAACCCCAAAGAGGCTGGAGGTGAAGTTTGTGGGAAAAATCCTGCCTAGTGTTGAGGCTACAAATATAAAGAGCAAATAGCCAAGTACTTTAGAAGTGGGTTAAGGCATTTGGACTTTACTCATTACTATTTGCTTATACTGGTGGAATTTCTTATATACTTGAAGTGTAACTGGAGTTATTTTTCATCATGAAAACTTATATTATTACGAGCTTGGGCAAAAAACAGCCAGGCAATTGTTCAGTTTCAAAGAGAGCATCCAATATCCTCTATGAAAGTCTGACATGGAATTTTTAGAACGTTCTGTAGTTCTTTGATTGGCTGTGTCTCACACTGACATAATTCCTTTCTGAGACCCACTGACTAAACCACCAGACATTGATTGATGCATCTCCCAGTCATCCCTCAGGCATTTGTTCACACACATGCATTCAATGGATTAGGAAGATTATATAAAGTGGAAGAGAGAAACTGAATATGGCTATAAAGACACTCATAAAATATTATAGATTAACAAAAAAAATTGAAATTCTTTGATAAAGAAATGAGGAGGAATCCTTCAGTGATCCAGTTAAAGAATATATCTTGAGGAGGTTAACAGTTAAATGAAACCAATAAGGTGAGATAAGAGCCAGCCAAGGAAAGAATGGGGAGAAGGAGACTCTAAATAGAAGTAACACAAGTGATAGACATCAGAGGGAGAGGAGGCAGTGGCCAAGGAGAAGAATGGCATGAAATAAGGTGGAAGGTATAGGAGGGACCAAGCTCATGGTTTCGATCTTTCATTATGTGGGGTTGAAAAATATTTCAGCAAGGGAAAGTTATGATATAAGGTGATTTACCTTGTTAAAAGAACGCTCTGAGTTCTATGTAGAAAGTTTTATCAGAGTGAGCAAAAGTGAAATTGGGTTGACTGATAGGAAATCATTGGAGTAGTCCAAGAAAAGATGATGGTGAATTGAACAAGGAGAAAGAAAAATGGAAATGAAGAGTGGAGTAATTTTAGATACATATTGATAGGATTTTATCATGTATTTTGTGAAGAAAAAAAAGTCAAGAATAATGAACAGAAGCTCTTTAATACACTAATAAATAGATTATTAATATACTAATAAATAGAAAATGAAGGATGTCAAAGAGAGACCAGGATGTTTCACAGTATGTAGTGAGAGAGAAGAGAAGAATGCCTTGAGTTGTCCAAGTGGGATTGTTCAATAACACATTTTGGTAAATAAGTCTGTAACTCAGTGGTGAATCTCAGGGTGGACATATGAAGTTCAGAACTCAGTATCTAGACCAACGCAGTCAAATAGAACTTTCTGTGATGACACAGGTATTCCATATCTGCATAGTTTAATACAGTGGCCACGAGCCTCATGTGGCTATTGGGTACATGAAGTGTGGCTTAGTACAACTGAGAAATTGACTTTTGGATTTAAATTTAACTTTAATTATTTATTTGTTTTTGCAGTTTTTGGCTGGGGCTGGGTTTGAACCCACCACCTCCAGTATATGGGGCTGGCGCTCTACTCACTGAGCCACACAGGCACCACTAAATTTAACTTTAATTTAAATTTAAGTAGTCAATAGTTTATTTAAAAATATTTATTGAGAATGTGTTCAAAATAGTTTTGTACTCCCAGCATTTATATGCTGAAGCAGCAATGGAAGGCTTGATGGTATTTGCTGATCAGGACTTTGAGAGGTAATTAGGATTGGAGAAGGTCGCAAGGGTGGAGCCTAGAGACCCCAGAGAGATTTGTCTCTTCCTCTGTGTGCTTAAACAAGGAAGAGGTCATGTGACCAAACAGCAAGATGGTAGCCACCTATAAGCCAAGAGAAGAGGCCTCAGAATGAAACCTGTCCTGACTCCTTGATCTTTGGGCTTGACAGTCTCCAGGACTGTAAGAAGTGCCTTTCTTTTCTCTGAGCTACCAAGTCTATGGTATTTTGTTACAGCAGCCCAAGCTAAGAGAGGAAACCACTATATTCCAGACATCACTTTAGATGGTGGGACACTTACAGCATTAAAAGACACAGTCCTTGCTCTCAGCAAATACACATGGAATAGTATTTGCCATGAACATGGATGAGATCACCTAAAAGAAACTTTATAGAGAGAAGGAAAAAGAGCAAGAGATCAGAGGAAGAAAAAAAAGAAGAAAGGAGAGTGGTGTAGGAGAAAAGAGAGGAGAAGGGAGGGGAATGAAGAGAAGAAGAAGTGAAGGGGAAAGAAGGCAGGGGAAGGAAGGAGACCAGAGAAGGAAAAGCCTCTGAAAGCTCTAAAGTTTAATCCAGTAAAGAAGAGCCCAGCAAATGATCAGTCCCCGCTAGGAGGACTCTGAAGTCAGGGGGTAGCAAAGAGAAGAAAAATGGGACTGAACTTTCAGTCAATTGCTGATGTGTGATCAAGTAACTGGATGACAAAAAGTGGCCTTTGCTTAGGTCACTGAGGTCCTCAGTAACAGTGGCAAGAGCAGTTCCAGTGGGTCTTGAGAATGGGCCTCAGCCCAAAGTGCACTTGAGGGTAAAAGTATGCTGAGAAAGTAACGTCACCACACAGTCCTTTAGGAAAATGTTGATGAGAAGGGTCACAGAAAACAGTAGGGGAGACAGTGAGATGGGAGATTTACCGTGGGAGGGATTTAAAGAAAGATGTATTTTTAATTTATTTATAGGATAGACTCATGTTTGCATTCAAATGGAAAAAATCCAGTAAGAGAAGTTGATTGATAATGCAAAAAAGAGAAGAAATAATCAAAAGACTACATCTTTGAGTAAGCCAGGGCAGAAGGATAAAACCTGACTTTGACAGAAGCTGGGAAATTTTAAAAATATATTTGTAGGGAGGAAGACAATGGAGGCAGATGTAGGCAAGATGGTCGGTTTGATGGAGGAAGCAAGGAGAAGCCCTTTACAGCTAATGGCTTTTATTTCTCCCATGAAGTAGAAAAATTTAATATCTATTTTCATGCTTTCCTACTCTTGACGTTGCAGCACATGAACCTCATAGGAATCCATCAGCAACCACAGAATCATAAATTTAGCGCTGTTACCTGCGAAGAGAAAGAGTGACTGAATATTTAACTTTTTTAATATCCAAAAATAATTCTAGAAGCCCCCTTGAGAAAAGAAAGAGCAATAGATTCAAAACCCAAAGCTTGTGCTTCGAAAGATGCAAAAATTAGTGAGAAAGAAGAAGGAACAGAAGAATGAAAAAGAAAGGTGGTTGAGAATCAAGTGATTGGAGTTGGGAAGGTCTTATTACTATCCAAAGGAAGCAGATGAAGACCTTATGCCATTAATAATGGTCAATGGGAAAGAGAGCAGAAGGATACACCAACTCTCTCCCCTGGATGAGAGTAGACCACAGTGCCCTGGGCAGTGCAAGAGAAGGGCCAGAAAGGGAGTTAGTAGAGACTGAGGTCAGAGAAGAAGGCCTGGTGGGTGGGAGGGGAGGAGAGGGGCATACAAAAGTGAGCACAATCTTTTACTAGTCCTGGGAAATCTGGGAATTTTGCCTAACACATGTGCTATGGATTCTTTTAATCAGGCACTGGGTTAGACACAAGCACAAGGATATAAGTTTAGATCGAATTGACTCCCTAAGGAAGCTCAGAATTCACATATTTACCAAGAAAAAGCACGAAATGAGCCAGATGTAGAGCATGCTTGGTAAGTCTCTTAAAGGAAAGTAAATAAAAGATTCTCACAAAGTAGTCATAGAAATGAGAAGGCTTTTGGTGTGGCTAGTTCCTGAGACTATTGAAGGACTGGGAGAATAAGGATAAATAACCAACCATCCAATTGAGGCAAAAAGGAAAAGCCATAATTGCCTGGGGTTGGAACTCCCTTCGAGGTTGCCTATTGCGAGCCAAACATCCTGGTTCTAGTTGCACACTTTGCCCAGATGCCTGAGCATTCCTTAACTAAGCCCTGTACCAATTTAGTAGGGCACAGCACACCTCCACTCCACTCCTTTCCTGGAAGGTAAACGACCTTCTAAATGGGGGATCTGGCTAAAAGTTTGTTAGGGAAGGAATAAATGATAAAGTCTTTCGAAGAGTTAGCATTGAGCCCTTGAATTCTTCATTTGCACATCCAAGTAGATGTATTTTATTATTCAATGAAAAGAAGGCAATTTTCATTCTATTTTTGTTTAGCCCTGGTGCACTTGGCATTTGCCTAGACATAGCTCGGATACTGAATCACAGCTTTTCAGAGATTGATGTTAACCACTACAGGGCTAAGACATGGTAGACTCATTACAATTAGGCTCCTTAATCCTGGTATGAATGCTATGGATAAAGAAGAGAGAAATAAAATAAGATCTAACTAAGAAATTATTCATTGAATTCTTATGAATAAAGGACACAATATAGGCGTTCTGTAGGCACAAACCACTTAAGTAATTTTTAAGACTTCAATTATTTTCTAACTTTATTTCAGTCAGAACGCAGAAGCCTCTTGAGACAGTTGAAATATTCTCTAAACCAGTGGTTCTCCACCTTCCTAATGCCGTGGCCCTTTAATACAGTTCCTGTGGGTCGCAACCCACAGGTTGAGAATCACTGCTCTAAACAAATGCCCTCAACATTCTCTTGATTTGAACATCAGAATAATTTCCCAATAACTATTGTTCTCTAGAAAATAATCTCTTTGATTATTGACATTGAGCTATATAAGTTATGAAATATGAGAGAATGAATTTTTGAGACAGGTAGCAGATATAAACTTGTGAAGGGAAGGAAATTACTATTAACCACAGATCTTATTTGATAAAGCATTTGAATTCCCCTTATTTGAAAATAATCCATCCTTCTCTGGGGTGTCCCTTGCATTTGAATGGATTTCCCACTTAAATTTGGCTAAGGCTGTTTCAGTGATAATTTTGTTTGTTGAAACTAGAATATAAAAAAGTACTACTTATTTTATTTTATTTTATTTTAACGAATCTCCCTTCCTTGCTATTTGTAAAAGAAGAACAATCACAATCAATGCTGTAAGTTCCTTAGGGCAAGACCTTCAAAACCTTAGTCAAATGCCATACTTTCTGTACTCTCTTTCTAAATAAAGTTCACATGAAGACTTAGAATATACTATTATTAGATTTATTCACAGAATCACCAAGTTGGATCAGTTTGTGAGAAACCAGCTGTCCTGCTACATGAAAAACTATGGCTTAAATACCTTTAATAAAAAATCAGAATAGGCTCTGTGCCTGTGGCTCAAGTGGCTAAGGCACCAGCCACATACACCTATGGTGGCGGGTTCAAATCCAGCCCAGGCCCACCAAAACAACAATGACAGCTGCAACCAAAAAATAGCTCAGCATTGTGGCGGGTGCCTGTGGTCCCAGTTACTTGGGAGGCTGAGGCAGGAGACTTACTTGAGCCCAGGATTTGGAGGTTGCTGTGAGCTGTGATGCCACAGCACTCTACCCAGGGGGATAGCTTGAGGCTCTGTCTCAAAAATAAATAGATAAATAAATAAATAATCAGAATATTAAAAACAGGATAACAGAACCAGAAAGCATGGTTCATTCATTGAAACGTGGTCCCCTCTACAAAGCTCCCTTTCTATCTGGGAGTCAGTCACCTATTTTGAGTAATTTGTGCAAAAAAAGAAAAAAAATTAAAGTGGGCTATATAAATGTTTCCTCTAAAAAACATCAACAAAAAAAGACTGACTGTCATAACTCGTAAGTATATTTGACAGCATACTTTTCTATTTGTTTCCTCAGCATTCTGAGAGACTATGCTGGTAATATTTAGCATAGTCCTGAGCTTGGGTCTCTTGAGTTGCAGCTGCCCCTGTTTCCCTTAATAACTCCAAAAACGTATCTGGAGCATCTTTCTGGTGAGAATCACCATGTAAATTTTGGTGTTGTGAGGTAGCTCAGAATAAATCATGACGGGATGGCCAGAAGCTGATTGGGAAACTGCATGCAGCGCCACCCCTTAAGGCTAAGGTAAGCTCAAAGGTGGGAGGCGAGCTGTTAGGCTTCGCCTTCAGGAGGGCGACCCGGGTGGGCAGAGATTAAGGCCCTAAAACCTTCCAAATCAGGAAATGGTGAGAGCCGAGGGTGGGAAAAGGTCAAGGAGAATTTACTGCATAGCTAGAATGAAGGCTTCACTCACTATCCAGGGTAACAGATATCGAGGCAGGAAAACTAGAGAAAAAAGAGCAGAGGGCTTTAAATGCTCCACCGAGGAAGGTATTTCTAACTTCAGCGCATCTCAGAGCCTCTAGCACGCTAACAGGCATTGGGACTCTCCAAGAAATCCAGTAGCATGCCACAGTATCATTTTTTCCTCCTCGCGTTCTGAGTGTAATGTTCACATAGACCCTGCCCAGCTGTGACATTTACCTAAGGAAACCATGTTATTAGGGAATTTGAAACTGCTACATGATATCACAGCATTAATATTTATTAACAGAACAGCCTACAGAGTATTTGGGGTTTATACCTATTACGGATGATCTAAAAATTAGGAAATTTTAAATTGGAAGATAATTTAGTGTCCCTCTGGTGTTTTCTGATAATCAAGAGCCTTTAAGAAAACCACACAATTTAATTGTTTAGCCTCGGGTGACAGGGAACTGAATTGAAGGAACCAATTTTATTTTCAAAGAGTTTATTATTTTGCATTCAAATTTGCTTTCTGTAGCCTTTTTTTCTTTAGGATGGTCACTAAAAGCCCAAACCACTTTTTACCCAACATCCCATTATATTATTTAGAATAATTACCACCTGATTCCTCCCTGGCTTCTTTCTTCCTAATACTCCTAATGGAAAGATGCAAAAATTAGTGAGAATAAAGAAGGAACCCCAGCAACCTCGCCATTTCCCCTAACAGACAACAGTTTGTCAATGTTTCTCTTGACAGGAGATGGATGCCATTGAGATAGTAACACAAATCAAGAGTAAGTCATTTGGGTTATCTTGGACTCATGAAATCCTTGTCCACTAAATTGGCAAAAGCATTTTAGTATAAATGTCTGTTTACCCCCATCTTCTCCTACCCTCTCCCTGTATTGCTAATTTTAGGGCCTCACATTCAAGTTCATCTCATTACCAAGGGTATGCTCTTCCTTTTTTTTTTTTATCATAATCTTTTGATCTTGATTCAGCAACCCTCCTAGTTTCAAGTCATCTTCAATCTGATCATCAGTCTTGTCTGAGACTGGAACACATGTTAGAACAAAAAGGACTAAATTCAAAGCACTGCAATTAGAGACACACACTGCTGTTCAAACTACAGAGTGGCCACCTCACCTCCATGAGTTATGAGAAACGGAGGCACGCTCAACCCCACTTACATACACTACATCTACCCTACTGGGCAGGGGGAAAGAGGACAAAGGTCATTACATGACTGGGTCTTGTCAGCCCCCCTGACACCACTCTGTTCTCAGAGCTTGCTTTTTCCTTTTTGAAAGCTGGCACGTCTCTCTGTATAACTATAACTTGTCTACTAGTCTCCAAAATTTGGCAAAGTTTACTGATGGTATTTCTGCTACCTTGCCTTCATGTTCTCTTAATATCCTGGGTCTCTCCTCACTTGGAGCAACCATGTCATTATTCCTACTCTGAATGACAATTTCTTCTTCATGTTGGAGCAGGAGACTTTAGTTGAGCATCATTTAAACTAATGCTATTCACTCCAAAGAAAAATAAAAATTCATCCCCTTATTTATCCTGCTCTGAACCACTGGTTCCTCAACCTCAACATTGTTAATACTTTAGATCAGATAATTCTTTGCTATGGGGGAGTCTCTGTAAGATGTTCAGAATATTCCCACCCTCTACCTACTAGATACCAGTAGTAACGTGATAAATACAAAAGGACAGAAATACATTTTTATTACTGATACACATTTAAACCTTATATATAGCGTCCAAGTATCACACGATCTACAAAAATTACTGCTTGAATTCCCTCTCACTTGTACAACCAACCTTCTCCATTTTCCTACTTTTCACTCCTGAAACATTTTTTGTTGGTGTTTCTCTTTCCAGTACCATCCAATGAGAAAGGGCAATAGTTTCCTACAAACACAAAATGTCCTAATGACACCAACAAGAGAGACAACCCAAGAGAAATGGCTGCACACACCCAATTATTTTCTTTGGGGAGAGAACAATTGGAGTATCTATTGCCCCCTGGTGGCAAGGTAGCTTTCTTTCTTCTTCTTCTTTTTTTTTTTTTGCTTTTATTGTGGGCTGATACTTAGTAGCAGAGCTAGGACTTATAGTCAAGTCTGTAATATTAATATATCAATTCTCTCAAGGACTCCGTAGGAAGACGTCATGAATTTTTTCCCCCCAGGAAAAACGTCAGGCCACAGTGAAATGGGGCATTACTTATTTTAGCGAATTAGCTCATCGATTTTCCTCAGTTAGAGAGGTGGCATGTTTGACATGGTTGTGTCTTTTGAAGCAAGAATAAGTTAGTTCAGGTTTTGATCCAATGTCTGTGTTCTCATTTTTTTTTAATTGCAATTTTAAAATTCACAAGCATTCATGAAAACCGACAGGACTCTCGCTCCCCACATTTTATGTATTACCTCAGAGAGTTCAAAGTTTGTACAGGTTTCACGAGGTCAGCTTCATTCCCTTTCTTAAAATAAATAAATAAATAAACCACAAAGGCCCAGCAAATTGGGATTTAAAAAAGGGCCACTCTTCCAATTATTTAAGGCTGGGCCTATCAACTATTAGATTCAGGGAACAACTCGTCGAGACTGACAGCGGGATGGGTGTTGTGGCGCGGTGCTAGCAAGGATTCTGCCGCTGACCTGAAGCTGGGCATCCATGCACTGATCGCTTAAAGTGGGAGGAACAACTCTAGCTTTGTAAGATTATGATTTTTTATGGCTTCTAGTTATTTTAACATGAACTTGGCAAAAGAAACAACATTAAAAAATAAGAGAAAACAACCTGGCTGAATTAAATATAGGGGTCTGGGTCAGTGAGCCTTTCAGAGCCTGCCAACAGTGATCCTCAGCCCCCTGTAGAACGTTCACTGAAGAGAGGGTGGTGTTAGTGAATGGAGTTAGCACTAGTTTAAAGTTGTTTAAAGTTTATTCCAGACAGACTGTGAGACTTGTGAGCGTAATTTTGATTCTTTCTGTTTTAACATGTATCTATAAACAAAGCATGTCAGCCTTAAATCTATTTAGTCCAAGGCTCTGTGTGGGGCACTAGGATATAACCTCAATAGCCACCCTACCCCCTTGGAGTTATAACAAAAGCTCTCATAATAAATGGCAAGTGCTTCTCTCCAGGGGGTAAGTTCTTCCAAACAAGTTCATCCCTTAGGCCTTGAAGGAGGTGGCCTAAGAGGTGAACTTTGCGTTGACCTCCAAGAGTTAATTCACTGTAATTCTAGATGGGCCAAGGAATACTTTGTCAACATAGAAGAAAGATAGTGGATAAATCCAAATAATGGACATGATTATGAACCAAATCAGAACTAGACAAACATGCTCCTTATACAAAGGCAAAGTTTTGATGTATCAATCCCATACCCTTCTTTGCCAAAGGAGAATTCAAAGGATACTGACACTAGAGCTCTCTGATTGCATGGGTATGAGGCTTTGGTCTTCAAATCCCTTAAATAAATGTCACGCCCTTGCGCATGTGTCGGCTGGCTTCACTCTTGCTAAATTTCAAGGTGGAATGAAGATCCCACCCTGCAAGATGCCTTGGAACTCCCATAAATCACCTGCCTCATTCTGGCTCAGGGGCTTAGAGGAAAATCAAGCATCAAAGCAGGGTCAGTTCTATCCTCTGATGTGTATGGTCTGGGGTGGGGCAACAGTGCTCTGGAGAATTATTCTGTATAAATCTACGGGTCTGGGAGTATTCTTTAGAGCACCTTTCCCACCCGAGGCAGTGGCAGGCTCACACCCTAAGCAGTGTCCTATTCACTCTCCTGTCTTTCATTCTACATCTTCTGGGCAGATTTAGATTATAGGAACAATGGGACTAAGAGTTACACAGATTGGAAAGGATGAGATTCAGGGATAAGAAGTGACTGTCTGAAGATCCTGAAAATCAACTGCTTTTAAACAGCAGCCTACTCAGGAAAGAGGGTTTTGAGTTCAGGGGACTAATTTGACATTTGTAAGGTTATCAAGCAAGAATTCAGTCCATTTTGGGTACCACTTTTTTGTAAAAACTGGTCCAAAATAAATACACAGCACAGCTGTGGTGCAGAAAGCCTCCTGTGTAAATTATTTTCATGTGTGTGGCTTTTTAAAATGAATTTCCATCAATCTTTCCATGGTTTTTGGTACATGTTAGCCCTGACTATAACTGTATTTTTCCAAAAAGTTAAGGGAGGTGGCTATCTATCAGAGACCATCTCTATTATAGCCTTTTTTTTTTTCAGGTTGGGTTTGAGGCTGGCCACATATTTACTCAATGCTCTTAATATACTACAGAAGTTGGTTTGGTTTGAAGCAATGCAAATGATTACACTGGGGTGACTTCCTACCTCCCTTGCCCTATCTCCCTCCGCTTCCCCTCCTCCACTCAGAATTCTTGGCTTTACTATTTATAGTGCACAGGGCAGCTCTTGCTTCTCCCACCCACCATTGCTCCAATTTGAAACACATGTCGGGGAAAGAGAGGCAGGGGAGTTTGTGGGAGGAGAGGTGGAAGAACCACACCCATTGTGAAGCCACCGTCCCATCCTGTTTGCATGTGGTTAAACACCCAGAAAGACAGAGAGTTCACTGGGCCTCATTTCAATACATTCATGTTCACTGGTCCAACTACACTTTCGTTTCTTATTGTCTGACTCATTCTGACTTTGGCATAAATCAGTTTCTTGATCGTGATGGAGGAAAAGCCAATAAAGGAAAATGCCTCAAGCCATAACCCCTGATGTTTGGAAATAAAGGGGACAAGAGAGGAAAAATAAAACCTTCTTCTCATCATTTCTCCAGAGTTATCACATTCTCAAAGTCCTGCACCTGGCCCTATTAAAACCTAATCCCTGAAGGTTGAACCTCATAGAAAATGAGAGAGAAAGAGGGAAGAAAATCAGGCGGTCTGTGCTGTTCAGCCTGTTAAACATTTTTCTGGAAGGTGAAGAGGTAAGAGATCAGAAAGGGAGAAAAAAGGGCTGAAATGAGAATTCCACAGACTATCACTGCTACAGACTGTCCATAGGTAAAAGCTGGCAGGTCCAATTTTGTTTAAGTAAAAGTAACTCAGGTAAAAGGTTCGGAGTGAATGTTTAGCGATAGGCTTTTTATCTTTTGCAGAGAATACCACGCGTCTCCCGCATCATGTTCACGCTACGTATTTTCAATAATTGCTCTGGCTTTCTATCTTTTGAGTCACTGACATTTTGCGGTTTCTCACCTATATTCACAACTGACATTTCTGTCATGTAAATAAGTGACCGAAGTAACAGTCATTTGTAGGTAATCTGAGTAATTGGCTACAATTACTACCACTGATGGCAGGTAAAAACTGGGGAGAGCATATTCCAAATGAGTGGTAGAAATCTGGGGTCAAGAAGACCAGGCTCTTATGCTGACTCTTCCCATTTCTAGCTCTACAACCTTGGGCAAGTTATTTAAACAATCTTGCTAAGACCGAGTGTCCTCACGTATGAAATGGTATGGATAAGAGTGGCGCGAGAATTAGATTATATACAAGAGGCAAAATGCAGCATAGCACGAGGCACATAAGTGATGGCTAATCAAGGTTTTTAAAAGACCTCCCAAAACACTGACATCAAGTCAGAGGGAAATTCAACCATGAAACTCTGAACAGGTTGTGAAACATTTCTCCAGTTCTATTTTGTTTTTTAAATCCAGATCTGGAATTCAATTTGGCAATGTAGCGATGGTATAAAGGTCTACCATTTTTGAGTGCTCCAGTCATTCAAAATCTACTGTCAAGACAAACCCTCATAAACATTAATAACTGTTGCTATCATTATAGTTCAGATCATTCTTAAAGAAAGGGCAGAATACTTTGAAAGATATAACCAATCAATTAACTTCATCCAAGAATAAGAAGTATAAAAATATCATGTGAATTTCTGTTTATCAGGATCTACTGTTAAAATAGAGACCCCCTCCAATGGGGATTGGACGATTCCCAACAGCAAGACCAGGCCAGTTCTCAAAAATGGCGAACTGGCTCTGCGCCTGTGGCTCAATCGGCTAAGGCGCCAGCCACGTACACCTAAGGTGGTGGGTTCAAATCCCCAGCCCGGGCCGGCCAAACAACAATGATGACTGCAACCAAAAAATGGCTGGGCATTGTGGCGGGCGCCTGTGGTCCCAGCTACTTGGGAGGCAGAGGCAGGAGACTTGCTTGAGCCCAGGAGTTGTAGGTTGCTATGAGCTGTGATGCCATGGCACTCTACCCAGGGGGATAGCTTGAGGCTC
>CAUYQV010116364.1:0-17656 GCA_963574575.1 Galagoides demidoff
TACTTGGGAGGCTGAGGCAAGAGACTCGCTTGAGCCCAGGAGTTGGAGGTTGCTATGAGCTGTGATGCCATGGCACTCTACCCAGGGGGACAGCTTGAGACTCTGCCTCAAAAACAAAAAAAAAAAAAAGAGGTATGGCCAATCTTATAAATACTTTTGGAAGCAATTAATACCGTATTTTCACTGTGTATAGTACACACTTTTTTGCCCAAGTTTTTGAGGGAAAAATAAGGATGTTCATAATACGCGGGTAGTACTAATTCTGTATCTATATAATCTATGTTTTTAACTCTTTCATTTATGCTTATGTATTAAAAGCGTAACTCTAGAATGCTATGATACCCATATGCAAAATAACCCCCTGGAATGTAGTAATTGTGCCTTTTCCATGCTTTCCCTCTCCCTGCTGTCCCCTCACTGGACAGGCATTGCAGCTACAGGAGCCTCCAGTCCACCTGGGCAATCCTGCTGGATCTTGCTACTGCCATCTTGGAAGTGGGCATGACACTGGAGGAAACATGATAGGTTGGTGTGGGGACAACAACTGAAGGAGGGCAGAGATAGCTGCTCAGTGGTTCCTCTTTCTCTCCTGAGAGGCATGAGGCACCAAGCTGGCCTCTGTGTAGAAGCTAGGAGTGAGCCCACAGGGCAGATGAGAGTGGTCCAGAAAAACTGAGCACTCAACCTCCCCAACTGTTCTCTCCCGGCCCACCCTCTTCCCCACAAGCCTCTCATTTCCTATCCCACCCATGTCCATCAGTGGGAAGATGGCCATGGCTGCCCTTCCGAGCACCCCAGTAGGCTTATTTTCTGGTAAGCTGATGTGAGAGGCCAGGCTAGCCCTGCCTGCTCCAGGCTCCCGAGGGTAGATCCCTGCCCTCTCCAGGGTGCTTCATCTCTTGCACACTGGCCTGAATCTGAGGTCCCAGGACATCGTGCTGAGGAGAAAAATCTCTGAGCTGGGGTCTGGGAGACCTGGGTTCTGAGACCTGGTTCTATTATAGCCAGCTGTTGTGAACTTGGGCCTCAGTCCCAATGGAGTTTCTGTCTGCAAGGGTACTTGGCAGTGAAGCACAAAAGCTCGGGGGTACCTGAGCCCATAAATTGTAATTTTGAGCTTCTGACTTGCCCAAATCCCAAGGTTTTGAGTTGGTTTAATTTCCCAAACTTGCCAGGAGGAAGAGCCATTGGATGCTTGTTAACAGAGCAGATATCCAGGTATTTCTCCTGGAGAGTTCATTCGTTGTATTTGGGTATGGTTCAGGAGTCTCATTTTAACCAGTTCCTTGGGTGACTTATAGGATTTGCAAGTTTGGGAAATGCTGGTGTTATTCATTTGACATTACCGAGTGTCCAAGGTTGGATGGCTCAAGGAGGTCACCCTCCTCACTAAATGGAAATGGAAATGCAGAGTACTTCGCTAGGGTGTCCTCAGGGAAGGCTTCCTCCTCAGCACAGTGCTGGGAGGCGGGGAAGGGCTAAGAAGGAGGCTGGCTATACAACCAGGAAAGGGCAGGGATCCATTGTCAGAAGCCCAGTGCAGACAAGGCCACCCCTGTCCCCTCATACCCACTTCCTGGGAAATAAACTCACTGGGGTTCTCAGTAGGATAGCCATGGCAATGTTCCCACTGATGGACATGGGTGGAAAAGGAAATGAGAGAATGTGGGGATGAGAGTGGGCTGGGAGGGGACAGTTGTGGGAGGTCAGATGCTCAGGTCATCCAGACCATTCTCACCTGCTGCCTGGGCTCAGTCCCAGCTTCTCAGCAGTGGCAGGCTCTGTACCTTGGGCCTTTTGAAAGAGAAGGAGGCCTGCTTGGGGGCTGCTTCCGCCCTCCTTTCAAAAACTGAAACAAAATATTTTTTTCCTAAAAGTTTGGGCCAAAAACATAAGTGCAGATTATAAAAGCAAAATATGGTAATCTCCCTGAACTGAATTCTAAACCCTTACATTGTCATCTAATCTTTGACTTCTCTCTTTGTTCCTGGTTTTACTACTCAACAAATTAAGAAAGAATATGGCATATCTCCTAATTCTTGCTGTGTGCCTGTAAACTTATAAGTATAAAGATAGAATCTGACAGAAATCTTTATAATCAATGCCACATTCATATAAACAAGGAATAATTAACATCAGAAAGAGAAGAGCCCACGTTTCACAAAATGTTTTCAACTGATCAATTACCTACTGGGAAGGGGAATAGGGTAAAAATAGCAGGCTATTGCTATTCAGGTCAATTAGGGCAGCAAAAATGTACACAGTATATTTTTCTTTTCTTTCCTTTATTTTTTCTTTTCTTTTCTTTTTTTTTTCTGAGACAGCGTCTCACTGTGTTGCCCAGGCTATAGTGTCTTGGCATCAGCCTAGCTCATGGCAAACTCCTGGGCTCAAGTGATCCTCCTGCCGCAGCCTTACATGTAGCTGGGACTATAGGCACATGCCACAACGTTCAGCTAATTTTTCTGTTTTGGGTGAGACAATGCCTTGCTCTTGCTCAGGCTGGTCTTGAACTCCTGAGCTCAAGTGATCCTCCACCTTAGCCTCCCAGAGTGCTAGGATTACAGGTGTGAGCCACTATGCCCAGCCATACTGTATATTTTTCTTTTTGGAATTGCAGCTAGTGGGAATTATTCCTTTTCTTCAATGTATGATAATGCAATAAGAACTGTGCTTTTTTTTTTTCTCTTTAGTTTTGTTTTTCCACCCAGCAAATACCACCCCTAAAGGATGGTATTTAATATAATTTTTAGATAACGCTTCATGCCAATTCTGATCTTCAGAATTGTGGTTTTATTCCAGTTTCACTGCTCACCAGTCCTAAATAATACATGTACTGCTTCTATTCTTAGATTCATTAGCTCAACATAAATTCGTAAGAACTATAGTGGTTGGCAAAAACCAGTTTTCAATTAACACACACACACACACACACGTTCAGTCTTCATCAGTTTGAAGATTCTGGGTTCACATATGGTCGACCAACTCAGCACTATTTTGAATATTTCTAAATAAATTCCGGCTTGGCTAGGTACAGGAAAATGATATAAAGAAATTTTGCAAATGAACAAAAAATATTGCCTTTGTGAGTTACTATAACTTTTTCTAAAATAATAGACTTCATTATTTCTACTGTAGTACAATTCATTGGGTAGTGTTAATTCCTTCAGTCCAATCATAAGTTTGTGCTTTTACTTACATAAA
Source organism: Galagoides demidoff (assembly GCA_963574575.1). NCBI lineage: Eukaryota > Metazoa > Chordata > Mammalia > Primates > Galagidae > Galagoides > Galagoides demidoff. Next base: position 3,205 of record CAUYQV010116364.1, read on the forward strand.
GTGCTTATAGCTGCCACTCATCCACTCAATGGGGGAAATCAGTCAAATTAATTCTCTGAATTGAGTTCAGTTAAGATGTTAGTTCAGATAGACAGAAATCGAATGATTATCTAGGTATTAAATAGAATTTGACTACAGATACCAGTTAAGTTTATAGTAGATTACTGGCATATAGAACTTTATGTAATATTTGTGTGGGTGAGAAGCCATGTGTGAAATGTAATTTTTAAACACTGAATCACCTTAACTCCATTGGAGGATCTCAATAATTGAAGAACTGCCATCCTAATACTCTTATAAAGCAAATAATCATCAAAAAGCATAAATTATTTCTTATTTGATACATTGTGCAAAGTTGGATTTTCATGTTGTTTGTGTCAAAAGTGAAGTATTAGTACCTTCAGTAATAAAGTTTACCATTTACATGTTTTTTTACTTTCCAAACATTTTCTTACCTGTAAAGTAAGCGTAACTGCTATTATATCTATGTGAGTTATGTACCTACGGACTTGCTGCTCCAGGTATGATCTGAGAACCAGCTTCATCACTGAACAGGTTCATTACAAATGCAAATATCAAGCTCCACCCTAGAGCTGATGATTCAGAATCTGCATTAAGAAATATCAAGTGGGCCAGGTGCAGTAGCTCACCTATAGTCCCAGCTGCTTGGGAAATGGAGGCGGGAGGATGACTTAACGTCCAAGAGTTCAAGGCTGCAGCGAACTATGATCCTGCCTCTGCATTGCAGCTTGGGCAACAGAGCAAGACCTCATCTTTAAAAAATTAATTAAATTTTTTAGAAAGAAATATCAAGTGGTTTGTCCTGGCTTTTTTTTTTTTTTTAAACTGGCGAATCTGGGGTAGAACTCAGATACTGTACGGAGCTATAGCTCAGAAGCCTCAGATCCAGTTCTTAAGGTAAAACCTTTTTTATCTTAAAGCACACTTGAACCTATAGTTAAACTTCCACAGTATACTTAAATTCTGTTGATCTAAAAAAAGAGTAAGACCATATGGGGTGGCTCAAGCCTGTAATTCTAGCACTCTGAGAGGCCAAGGTGGATGGATGCTTGAACTCAGGAGTTCAAGACCCGCCTGAGCAAGAGTGAGACCCTGTCTCTACTAAAAATAGAAAAAGTAACCAGGCGTAGTGGTGTACTTCAGTAGTCCCAGCTACTTGGGAGGCTGAGGCATGAGAATTGCTCAAGCCCAAGAGTTTGAAATTTGAAGTTGCTATGAGCTGTGATGCCACAGCACTCTACCCAGGGTGACTCTGTTTTAAAAAAAATAAGAATATACTAGGCAGTGCCTGTGACTCAGTGAGTAGAGCACTGGCTCCATATACTGAAGTGGTGGGTTCCTGACCCCGGCCAAACTGCAACAAAAAAAGTAGCCGGGTGTTGTGGCAGGCACCTGTAGTCCCAGCTACTTGGGAGGCTGAAGCAAGAGAATTGCCTAAGCCGAAGAGCTGGAGGTTGCTGTGAGCTGTGACGTCATGGCACTCTACCAAAGGGCGACGAAGTGAAAGTCTGTCTCTTAAAAAAAAAAAAAGAAAAGAAAAAGAATGTACTTACTGTGCTTTGAACTTCTTTTGAAATAATTTAATGATCATTAAAAATTTTTGTAGCACACCAGTTGAAAATCACTGCTCTAATTGGATTTTCCTGAATTATAATAAACAGGTAACATGAATGTGAGAGAGAATGCCCTAGATTTTTCTTCCAGAAGGAATCAATTTGGCATTTCATGATGTAAGTCATCAATTACATCAAATGATAAAGCATTTGGATCCAGGAAACCAGGCACGGCTACAGATGCAGGGATCTGACGGGTCTTTGGAGGACCATCTGTTTCCTTTGTCAGATTTTCAGCATCAATGTTTATTAGCACTGAGAACATACAACTAACTTTACTTTCTTTAATATATTAAGAACTAATTATAATATAATTAGTTATACACTAATTATAACGCTTTAGATAACACTAAACGTGAAGTTAAAAATGAATAAAATGCAGACTCAGTTGACCAGGTAGCTCTTCTCAGCAGAGACAGCACACTAGCATTTTCCCCAGACAACATCTTTTCTCAAACATGCCTCAGGTTTTCATTGCCATGAGTCAAATATTAATGAGAGCCACCTTTCTGGCCAAAAGTCATCTTCCCCTCTGGCTTACAGAGATGCTTAGTTGCTTTTATAAGATTTTATCTCAAGAAAGTTTCTTTTAAAATGCAACTAGGATCAAATGTAACAGGGAAACAGAAAAAAATAAATTTTTAAAAATGCAAATAGATGCAAATAGAAAAGAGGGGTGACATAATAAGAGAATGAATGATAACTGAGTTTGCCAGGGGTTGGTTTGTCTGGTTATAGAACAGGATCTTTTAGAAAGAGTCCCTATTCTAGAGGTTGGTAAATGTAGGCTAGGTGGTAATGGAAGGAGGGCTGTGGAGAGAAAAGGAGAAAGCTTAGGACATGCCTGGGGGCAGTAACAGGCAGAGACCACATTAAAGTTGTATTTCCTCGGAGTGCTGTCTCTTGTTTTTTATGGTAATGAGGTAGTGAGGCTAAGGGAGACCAAAAGAGGCAGCCTGAGCCTCGCCCAGGGAGACACTTGAAACAAGCTTTCTTCAGGATTCTTTCCCAGAGAGCTTTTTGGGGTGACTGCTCAGCTTGGGCGCATCTGAGAGCCTGCATCCACTGAGGAAAGTGATGTCCCCGAGGTGAATTCCTAAAGACTTTGATCTTCATATGCAAGCTGAGTCTCTCTTAATTGACTTAGCACAGTGAATTACCTAAGAGAATTTCTGTTTTTTCAAAAGCGGGAATGAATATTTCAGAGTCCTTTTGCTTCTCCTTTACAGTATCGTCTTGGTTTACCCTAGAGAAGGGCTTCCTGAGAAAAAAGAATTCTAGGCCAGGTGTGGTGATTCACTCTTATAATCCAGCACTCTGGGAGGCCGAGGCAGATGGATTGCTTGAACTCACAAGTTCAAGACCAGCCTGAGCAAAAGCAAGACACCCCCGCCCCCGTCTCTACTAAAAAATAGAAAAACTGAGGCAAGAGAATCGTTTGAGCTCAAGAGTTAGAGGATGCTATGAGCTATGATGCTACGGCATTCTACCCAGGGTGACAGCTTGAGACTCTGTCTCAACATAAAAAAAAAGAAAAGAAAAGAAAAGGGCAGCTCCTGTAGCTCAGTGGGTAGGGCGCTGGCCACATGCACGGAGGCTGGCCTGGGCAGGCTAAATGACAATGACAACAACAACAAAAACTAGCTGGGTGTTGTGGCAGGTGTCTGTACTCCCAGCTACTCAGGAGGCTGAGGCAAGAGGATTGTAAGCCCAAGACTTTGAGGTTGCTGTGAGCTGTCACACAGCACTCTACCCAGGGTGACAGCTTGAGACTCTGTCTCAAAACAAAAAAAAGAAAATAGAATTCTAAATACTGGAATGGTTACCATGGGTGAAATCATCATAAGTGAGAAATTTAAAAATAAAATGACATCTAAGACCTTTAGGATGATTAAACAGACACTGTTTAAAAGTAGGATGATGGGCCAGGGGTGGTGGCTCATGCCTGGAATCCCAGCACTTGGGAGGCCAAGGCAGGCGGATTGCCTGAGCTTATTGATTTGAGACCAGTCTGAGCCAGAGTAAGACCTCATCTCTAAAAAATAGCCGGGTGTTATGGTGGGCACCTGTAGTCCCAACTACTTGGGAGGCTGAGGCAAGAGAATCGTTTGAGCCCAAGATTTTGAGGTTGCTGTGAGCTGTGATGCCATGGCACTCACCCTACTCACCCTAGGGTGACAAAGTGAGACTCTGTCTCAATAAATAAATAAATAAATAAAAATAAAAAATTAAATCAAAGTAGGATGATGAACCAAAACTTTTTTATCACTTCTACTTAGCAACTCACCTAGACAAATGCGATGCTTATGTTTAAAATTGTATTTTAGAGTTGGGTGGGGAGGCTCAAGCCTGTAATCTTAGCACTCAAGGAGGCGGAGGTGGGTGGATTGCTTTTGCTCCGGAGTTCCAGACTAGCCTGAGAAAGATCGAGAGCCCCATCTCTACTAAAAATAGCTGGGCATGGTAGTGGGCTCTTGTAGTCCTAGCTACTTGGGAGGCTGAGGCAAGAGAAACTCTTGAGCCCAAGGATTTGGCATTGCTATAAACTGTGACACCATGATACTGATACTCTACCCAGGGTGACAGAGTGAAACTCATGTCTCAAAAAAACAAAGACCCCCCCCAAAAAACTGGATTTTAGTGTTGAGTTCCTGAACATTTCAGTTTCACAAAAGTATGTTTCAAATTTCATGCTCAATATAGTTGTTTGGCTTACAAGAGCTATAGTGTAAGGAGAGCATATAAAACAAATATATTCATACATTCAAGATGATTCTTAGAAGTATCAGAAAAATATTTTCTTTTGTGTTTTTTTATTTTTTATTTTTTGAGACAGAGTCTCAAGCTGTTGCCCCAGCAACCTCAAACTCAAGCTGTTGCTCACAGCAACCTCAAACTCCTGGGCCCAAGCAATTCTCTTGCCTCAACCTCCCCTATAGGCGTCTGCCACAATGTCTGGCTATTTTTTGGCCTGGGCTGGATTCGAACCTGCTAGCTCCCGTGTATGTGGCTGGTGCCCTAGGTGCTTGAGCTACACAGGTGCTGAACCTGCTTTTGTGTCTTTTCAAAAATCCAATTATTCTTTGTACGGGTTTCTGTGGTGCTTCATACCTTATGATTATAAATTATATATATGAGTGTATCCAAAGTATGACTATGACAGAGAAGGATAAAATCTTAATGTATTGTACATAAATAAGAAAAAATATTTCAAAACTTGTCTGCCCTTAAAGTCCTTTGTTGCTTCCTGTTTATTTTAGGTTGTGGATGTTTTGATTTAACTATGGAGGGAGAACCAAGTTAATAAGTTACTCTTAAATCACAAAACTATGCAAATTTAGCAGACTTTGATCCAGGCTGATTTATACATTTTATAAACTTGATCTTTTTATGAGAATGAATGCAACTTATTATGGAAAATATTTTTGTACATGTTAAATGACTTCCTGTAATTTTAAGAATGTTCTATAATACATTCATCCTGATTTTTTTTTTTTTTTTGAGACAGAGTCTCACTATGTCGCTCTCGGTGGAGTGCTGTGGGGTCATGGCTCATAGCAACTTCTAACTCTTGGGCTTAAGCGATTCTCTTGCCTCAACCTCCCAAGAGCTGGGACTACTGATGCCCGCCACAATGCCCAGCTAGTTTTAGAGACAGCTCAGGCTGGTCCTGAACCTGTGAGCTCAAGCAATCCACCTGCCTTGACCTCCCAGTGGGCTAGGATTTCAGGTTTGAGCCATGGCGTCTGGCCCTAGATTACTTTTGATTTGTTTTTCTACCCCATACCTGTCTTCATGACCCTAGACCCATAAATCCTATGGCTACTAACTTATACCTAAAACCAAACAGCTAATTCCATCCAACCCAGTCCTCCCTGGTAGTCCCTGTCTTAGTGAATGGTACTGCCATCCCAACAGTCATACAAGCAGAAATAACTACCCTCATACTATTCATCACCAAGCCTGGTTTTAACTCCTAAATATTTCTTTATTTAGTCCATTTACTTTTCCCCATTTCCATAGTTACCTATTTGTACTGTCACCATCTCTCACCATTGTATAGCTTCCTATACAATGTTTCCCGCTATTACCTGCTTTAATCAGGTTTCCATCTATGCCAGGACTGACCTTCCCTCTCACTTTCTGCCTTTCGGCCACACCAGCCTTCAGTTCCTCTTTCAGTTCCTCCAATGTTCTCCCATCCTCCCTCCATCTGCAGAATATCTTTTTTTCTCAGAGGCTCAAGTTACAGCAATGAAAAGAGAGGCAAGGTTTCTGTTCTGAATGAAGCTTATATTCTAGAGGGATGGAGTGGGAGAAATAATACAAAAGTCAAACTCAAAAATAAAGAAGCAAGACACGTCAGATATTCCTTGTTCACTGCTACGTGAAGAATAAATTGAAGCTGATGTAAGAGAAAATGACTAATTGGCTCCTCCATATTGGGGTGGGCAGAGAGTTAGGATTTCTTTCTTTTATTTATTTATTTATTTTTGAGGCAGAGCCTCAAGCTGTCCCCCTGGGTAGAGTGCCATGGCATCACAGCTCACAGCAACCTCCAACTCCTGAGCTCAAGTGAGTCTCCTGCCTCTGCCTCCCAAGAAGCTGGGACCACAGGCGCCCACCACAACTCCCGACTATTTTTTGGTCGCAGCCGTCCTTGTTATTTGGTGGGCCCGGGCTAGATTTGAACCCACCACCTCAGGTGTATGTGGCTGGCGCCTTAGCCACTTGAGCCAGGGGTGCTGAGCCAAGAGTTAGGATTTCTTACAGTTCGGATTTATGAAAAGGTAACCAACCAGGGAGATACCATGAGAAAGGGTATGCAGGCAAAGGGAACAGAGAATTAAAAGACACTAATATGGGAATGACCTTGGCTCGGGCTACCAGGGTAATAGTGGTGGATATGGTGGGAAGCGAACAGATGGAGAAAATGCTTTACTATCTGTTCTCTCTGTTTGGAATGTTTCCCTATCTTTTTACCCACTTTTCTCCTCTCTTCCCTTTTATTCCTACTCATTCTTTGATCTTGCTTCCCCCGTACTTCTTTCCTAACCCTGTAGACTTAATCTGTTTCCCTGGATAACTGTAGCATATACCTTTCTTTTGTGCCGTAGATCACAGTGGTGGTTTAGTAACATCCGGTTCCAGTGATTTGATTAATTTATCTATCTCCTTTGTGAAAACTTGTTCTATGAGGGTCCAGACCTATCTCTTTTCTCAGTATAGTTTTCCTGGTTTGTAACACAGAGGAGACAGTCAATATTTGTTAAAGTGGGATTATTGGGTCAAAAATATATAGCTTTTAAATTTCAGTAGATATTGCCAAATTACCTTATCCCCAGTGTGCTTTGCTTATATTCCCAGTACTCACACATGAAAGCCCTCACTTCACCTCCCCACCAGTCCTGCAGGGTAGTATTCTGCTTGACTTTACTGTAGAAAATGATCATTTGCATTTCTTCTTCTTCTTTTTTTTTTTTTTTTGAGACAGAGCCTCAAGCTATTCCCCTGGGTAGAGTGCTGTGGCATCACAGCTCACAGCAACCTCCAACTCCTGGGCTCAAGTGAGTCTCCTGCCTTTGCCTCCCAAGTAGCTGGGACCACAGGTGCCCACCATAACACCTGGCTGTTTTTTGGTTGCAGCCATCATTGTTGTTTGGCGGGCCCAGGCAGGATTCGAACCCGCCACCTTAGGTGTATATGGCTGATGCCTTAGCCACTTGAGCCACAGGTGCTGAGCCACATTTTTTCTTCTTGAGCATCCAGTAGAAAAATCCAATTTTACATATATATATACACATATGTATATATGTATCCAATTTTACATATATATGTCAATGTATATGTATATAAATTTATATGTCAATTATATATATAAATTGACATATATGTAAATTTAACATTTAACCATTTTAAGCTTAAGATATATATCCAATTTTACATATATATGCATGTAGACATATACATCTATATATGCTTGTTTGTTTTTGAGACAGGATCTCTGTTACCCAAGCTGGAGTGTAATGGCACTGTTATAGCTCACAGGAACCTCAAACTCCTAGGCTCAAGCCATCCTCCTGCCTCAGCCTCCTGAGAAGCTGGGACTACAGGTGCATGCAACTGCACCTGGCTAATTTTTTTAATTCTTGTGGAGGCAGGCTCTCACTATGTTGCTCAGGCTAGCCTTGAACTACTGGCCTCAAGCAATCCTCTTTCCTCAGCCTCCCAAAATGCTGGAATTACAGATGTGAGCCACTTCATCACCCAAATTATATGTTTTTAAGGTTGTAATTATTAAGGATACATAATATTTGTACATATTGGGCAATGCCTGTGGCTCAGTGGGTAGGGTGCCAGCCCCATATACCAAGGGTGGTGGGTTCAAACTCGGCCCTGGCCAAACTGCAATAAAAAATAGCCAGGTGTTGTGGCAGGCACCTTTAGTCCCAGCTACTTGGGAGGCTGAGGCAAGAGAATTGCCTAAGCCTAGGAGTTAGAGGTTGCTGTGAGCTGTGATGCCACGGTACTCTACCAAGGGCGATAAAGTGAGACTCCTCTTTCTCAAAAAAAAAAAAAAAATTGTACATATTTATGGGACTTTTTAATTTCAAAATATTACAGGGGTAAAAATGTTTTCATTACATGGATACCTTATATAATGCTTAAGTTAGAGCTTTTGGTGCATCTGTCACCAGAATGGTGTTATTGTACCCAATGGGCAAGCATTTTTATTTTTATTTTTTCCAATGGGCAGGTTTTTTTTATCTTATATCTCCTCTCACAACCCTTCTTGGTTTCCTTTTTCTTTTTTTTTTTCAAGACAGAGTCTCACTTGGTAGAGAGCTGTGGTATCATGTCTCATAGCAACCATAGACTCTTGGGCTCAAGAGATCCTCTTGCCTCAGCCTCCTGAGTAGCTGGGATTAAATAATGGCCTCCATTTTCATCCATACTGTTGTAAATGACAGGATTTCATTCCTTCTTATAGTTGAATACTATTCCATTGTGTATATGTACCACATTTTCTTTATCCACTTATCTGTTTATAGACATTTAGGCTGTAAATCCAATTATATTAAATTCAGGTTCACATTAGACTTTTTAGACCTAAACTAAATTTATTTTAGGAATGTTTTTCTCCCATCTAATGCTCCACCTTGCATGTGACATACTGAATATCTCTTGCATATGAATGTTTCTTGTTTGGAAATTTCTGTGCTGTAAGCTATATGCTACTTTGGCAGTCATATTCTCTACACAGCTAGGAGAGATTGGGTGCCGGTGGAAAACAGTTAGGTTTAGGGCCTCCAAAGGAGAAGGAAGCCACAAATTAAAAGGAGAATCAAGAAAAGTATGAATTAGTGTTCAAAGCCAGCATAGTCTTCCAAGACTGGAGACAATATAGGACCTGATGGTATAAAAGATCTCAGACAAAATGTAGCTGAGGTCTTGATAGCACTTTAAGAACTTTGTAAAGCCACTATTTGTTCAGTGTCCAGGTGAACTTAGAGCAGAGACATGAGATAAAAATTAGGAAGAGAAGATGAATTTGTTGGATAGTAAGGACTGGGGAATAAGAAAGCTTGGATTAAAGAGATTAGACAAATCTACCTAAAGCCAAGGACCACCAGGGTAAATGTGGTCCCGCTTGTAGAAAGATAGTTTTCTTCCAAAGAAATAGATCATTGTCTTTTTTTATTATTATTAAAGCATAGCAGTGTGCATTAATACTACCACGGGATACAGTGTACTGTTTCTATATACAATTTGAAATACTTTCATTCAACTGGTTAACATAACCTTCGTGTCTTTTTCTTAGTTATTGCGTTAAAACATTTATATTCTACATTTAGAGAGATTCACATATATGTACCCTTATAGGATAAACCATAGGCGCGATCCCACCAATCACCCTGCCTCCACCCACCCTCCCTAGATCATTGTCTTTTAAGAAGTGCCCTTAAGACACATTGAGGGAAGAGCTCTGTTTTTAGCACCTCAGTTCATAAGGGCAAAGCCCTGGTGGGCCCTGGGTGGTGACAGTAAAAAATGCCAGCAAAGGCCATTGTTATTGCTGGCGACTTAGGCATAAGGCACACATGATTATGGCTGTCCATTTAAGGCAATAAAAAAAATGACCATAGATCCCAGATGCTGGACAAGGACCCATAGGGGGAATAGTAGTCACTGAGTCTCTAGAACTCTTGTCTGATACAGATTTAATAACAATGTTAAGTCCTAACAGATTGGGGTCAGAGAAGAAGTGGAACAGCAGGATATTCGAATCTGCCTTAGGACTGAAACAAGACTGAAGCACATTGTGGTCCAAGCTGGGGGGAGACGACAGAGAGAAATGAAGGAGCACCTAAAAATGGCAAAGCCCAGAGATTCATTCCAGGCCACCCATTCAGCCTGAATTACTTAACTATTTCTATCACCTCCACCTTTCCTATATACGATAGCAGTTTTACAATTAATCTGTGTAGGGTTTTGAATTTAATAGTTTCCTGTGTTGAACTATGGATGGGAAAAAATGATTTCTTTAGGAACATTTGGTCCTAGAATGTTGACACGGGGTGAACACTGGAATGAAATGAAGTGGGGCCCTAGGGCACTGAGAGTTTGCTAAATTTGGTTAGTCCTTTCATTCTGTTGTCTAGTTTCTAGTGCATTGTCCAGGCTGGTTTTCAATGCTTCATTTAATATGGATCTCTTTTTCTTGGCAGCATGTGCCTCACTATTAAATAAGTCTCACTGCTAGGAAGTCAGACAGTCTCTCCAAATTTCCCATTTTATTTCACCTCATTACTTGTAACTCATGATAGTAAATAATTCCTCTCCCGGCACAGCACTTTAAAATAAGCACTATAGTATTTTGACAAAACCCTTTAAGATTTTCTTTTGTGTTTCAATTCCATATTTTATTTACAAGCTCTCCTGGTTCCAATTATGACAACCCATTTGAGTGAGTGCAGTGCATTTGAGCACTCACTTTTCTACCTAGATAAATGTTCCTAAATGTAGCACCTTTGGAATAGAATAAAAAGCCTTTTGAAAAGCTTTGGAAATATTGGTGTTATAATTTAGGAGAAAAGTCTGCATTTCCTATGATTTTATACATGTTCAGAAATGAGATAGTTCCAGTGAGTTTTGACCCTTTAAAAAAAATGCTAGTAGCAATTAACAACAACGGCAACAACACCAAATCTTAACAATAGTAAGTCACCCAGGGCTTGGCTATCCTGCTTTTGTTAATAAAGACAAATCTTCCTATTATACCTTCTATTTAAATAAAGCCAGTATAATTGTCATGGTATTTTGCTAGCAAAAAGAATATTTCACAGATAGCTAATTTAAAGAGAGAATTAATAGACTATTTTCCTACAGGGAAAAATATCAGATCTCTAATATGATAACTCATTGCCAAGACAAAAAAGCTGCCCAAGTGCTAAACAAAAGCTCACGGCCGTATAGGCGATTTAGCTGGCAGTCTATCACTACCTGCTGTGTGTGTTTATGTCCAGATGGCAAAAATGCCATGCAAATCCTTAAATCACAGGTGGTGTTGAGGTGCTGATTCTGTATGGGAGATTGTGGGTGGGCACGCACTTGCCCCAGCAGGTAGGCTCTCTGTGTGAACTATTGCCGTCCATGTGTGGGTAGTAATTGATGATGCTGAGTTAGGGGAGCCCTGAGTATGGAACAAGACAGCAGAGGAAGGGGGTGTTTCCCTTCCCTGATCCGAGGTAATGTTTCTCAGGATGATAATGAGGGTGCCTAATAAAACTGCATAGTGTGTGGCCCGGTGTGGTGGCTCATGCCTGTAATACTAGAACTCTGGGAGGCCAAACCAGTAGGCTCCCTTGAGCTCAGGAGTTCGAGACCAGCCTGAGCAAAAGTGAGACGCTGTGTCTACTAAAAACAGCAAAATTAGCCAGCATTAAGGGGGGTGCCTATAATCCTTTAGCTACTTGAGAGGTTGAGGCAGGAGGATTGCTTGAACCCAGAACTACCCTGCCTGTGGTTTTTGTTTGTTTGTTTGTTTGTTTGTTTGTTTTGGAGACAGAGTCTTACTATGTTGCCCTCGGTAGAGTGCTGTGGCATCACAACTCACAGCAACCTCAAACTCTTGGGCTTAAGCAATTTTCTTGCCTCAGCCTCCCAAGTCACTGGGACTACAGCTACTGGCTAGCACTTGCCACAACAGCCGGCTATTGTTTTTGTTGTTGTTGCAGTTGTCACTGTTGTTTTAGTTGGCCTGGGGCTGGGTTTGAACCTGCCATCCCTGGTGTATGTGGCTGGTGCCCTAGCCACTGAACTACAGGTGCTGCCATGCCCATGGTATTTTACTATAGCTGCCTGGACAAAGACACCTGACTGTAGCAATTCCGAGGTATTATTATAAATAATTTCATAAACCATGGTGTGAAAGCAATTCCAATTTTCTGCCACTATAGATGATTACCTAAGTAATCAATGACTTAAAAAATAATTTACTTTTGGCTCCACACCTGTAGTTCAGTGGCTAGGGTGCTGGCCACACACACTGGGGCTGATGGGTTTGAACCCAGCCCAGGCCCACCAAACAACAATAACAACAACAACAAAATAGCTGGACATTGTGGCGGGCACCTGTAGCCCCAGCTACTTAGGAGGCTGAGGCAAAAGAATTGCTTGAGCCCAAGAATTTGAGGTTCCTATGAGCTATGATGCCACAGTACTCTACTGAAGGCAACATAGTGAGATTTTGTCTCAAAAAAAATTTTTTTTTTATTTTTATCTCTCCCAATTCTGTAAGTTTGCTGGTTCAGCTAGATCAGTGGTTCGCAACCTGTGGGTCGTGACCCACAAGAACTGTATTAAAGGGCTGCTGCATTAGGAAGGTTGAGAACCACTGGGCTAGATGATTCTAACTTGAGATCTCTTATGTAGTAGAAATCAGATATTAGTTGGGGCTGGAGTCATCTAAGGACTCAAGTGGTATACAAGAGAAGTTTTCTACTCATGTCTTGTGCCTGAGCTGAGATTCAATAACTGGGCTCTGCCTGAACTTCTCTCTCCACATGGCCTCTTCATGTACCTAGCTTGGACTTCATGACAGTATGGAAGTCTCTGGGTAGTTAGAATTCTTATATGGTAGCTGTCATTTCCTAGAGTGAATGTTCCAAGATACCAAGGTAGAAGCTACAAGATCTCTTCTGACCTAACACTGGTAATTGCAGAATCACTTTGAGCGCATTCTGTTGATTCTGTGAGACAGAGAACATAGAGGAAGGAATGCAAAAGGGCATGAGTTCTAGGAGGTGTGGTTCATTGGGAGACTACTCAGTTTGAGTATGTCCTCCAAAGTTCATGAGTGGAAACTTAATCCCCAATGCAGCGGTTTTGACAGGTGGGACTTCGAAGAGGTGATTAGGTCATAAGGGTTCTGCCATTAATGCCATTATTACAGGAGTGGGTTAGTTATCTAGGGGAAGTGGCTCCTGATAAAAGACTAAGTTCAGTCCTGATTTCTACTTTTGTTCTCATGAGCACTCTACCTTCCACCTTCTGCTGTGGGACGATTCTCACTAGCAGCTGGCACCACGCTCTTGGACTTTGTAGGCTCCCGAACTGTGAGCCATATAAACGTCTATTGTTTATACATTACCTGGTATATAGTATTTTGTTATAGCAGCAGAAAACGGACTAAGACAGAGACTGTATGGGGAGAACAGCCACCACAGTCTAGACCTAGAACTGTTTCGCCTCAGGATACCCCAGTGGAAGGAAAGACAAGGCAAGGATATTTCTAAGATTTCTATTGCTAACAGAAGTCGCTTTCCAAGTTCTCTCCCACCCTTTGGCTAGTTCCCAGAACATGTTCAAGTTTTTCTGCTTCAAATATTAATGCTGCTTTCTGCCATCTGGTAATTTTAATTAGTGACAGCTTTTTCCCTATCTAAGAATATGACTGTGACATTACTGCTGGGGCTTGACCTTGCTGTTGCATTGATGTGAGTCTTACTCCTTCCACGTGAGGCACTTTAGTCATCTGATTTACAGGAGGAGTCTTCCCAGCTGCATCAGCATCATAGATTTTGTTGTTGTTGTTTGAAACAGAGTTTTACTTTGTCACCCTCAGTAGAGTGACTATGGCTCACAGCAACCTCACACTCTTAGGCTTAAGTGATACTTTTGCCGCATCTCCCAAGTAGCTGGGACTACAGGTGCCCTCCACAACGCCTGGCTATTTTTAGAGAAAGAGTCTCATTCTAGCTCAGGCTGCCCTCAAACTCCTAAGCTCAGACAACCTGCCTGCTTTGGCCTCCCAGAGTGCTAGGATTATAGGTGTGAGCCACCCTACCTGGCCAACATCATAGATTTTTTATTAGGGATCCAAATGGGTAGTTCAGGTCTCTCAAAATCTTTTTTTTTTTTTTTTTTTTTTTGAGATGGAGCCTCAAGCTCTTGCCCTGGGTAGAGTGCCATGGCATCACAGCTCATAGCAACCTCCTATTGTAACCCAGCCCTCTTTCCCCTGTCCACTCCTGTTCCTCAGCCCTCACCTGTTCCCCCCACCCTCTCCAGCCCATTTCCCTCCTCCTCCCTTCTCCCCCCAGAGTTGACTCCAGGAACAAGGCAAGTCCCTCCTCCCCCCAGGGTGGCCAAGAACACATTCCCAGGCCCCCTTCTCCCTCCTAGAGTTGCCAAGAACAAGCTTCAGGCACAAGGAAAAAAGTCCCAAGTTTCACAAAACCCCCAAGTTCTCAGTAGATGAACAATGGTGGAAAACTCACTGAGACTTGATTAATTACTGTTGTATAACCATAACC
>CAUYQV010116366.1:0-12528 GCA_963574575.1 Galagoides demidoff
GGCGCCTGTGGTCCCAGCTACTTGGGAGGCAGAGGCAGGAGACTCGCTTGAGCCCAGGAGTTGGAGGTTGCTATGAGCTGTGATGCCATGGCACTCTACCCAGGGGGAATAGCTTGAGGCTCCGTCTCAAAAAAAAAAAAAAAAAAAACAAAAACAAAATAAAGTATCCCAGGGTTTCTCAACCTTAATATGAGGCCTTCGGCATTTATTTAGACTGAGAATATGTAAAACTAGCAAGCTCCAGAGACCCATTTACAGATTTATTCAAGTATCTGCTAAAGTGGCATCAAAAAACCCAGAAAACCTTTTCTAGTATATAAAAGAAATCATTCTTATGAATGAAAAAAATCACAACATTTATTAAAAAAAAAACAATAAACCTTGAGAAAATGACACAGAGGTGGCCCACAACAGAGTGGAAGAAGCAACACTCTAATCATTCCCTTTTAGGCAGAGGCAGTCAAGTACTTGGTTAAACTTCTCTGCATTACTTGAGTAAACACTAAAAAGAATAATTCCCAACTAAGAGTTGGAAGAAGTAAAATTACTACTAAATGACCAACAGAAATCTACAAGCAGTGCTAAAAGCCCCAGGTAGTTATTGTCTTCATCTGTAGGAGATAAACTGCAGCCACACCTTCTGCTGTGGCGTATGTGCCAGCATTCTTGCAATAAATATCCGATGAGAGATCAGTTCAAGCCAGGCATATACAAAGCCAGGAGCTTTGGTAGGCCTCAAGATGTGGAATGTATTGCTGAAAGAAGAAAAGGCTTAGTCAGAATCATAGTCTCACTTAAATATGGTAAGCAACACAAGAGTGCAGGCAACATGCAAGTTATCTTGCTAATCAACATACCTCAAGATTCATAAACAATTCTACTCCTAAAATTTTACTGCACTAAACCAGCAACCTTAAACAGGAAATCTCTATTAAATACAACAATGCTCACCAGAAAGCTGTAAGTGTCTGGAAGTTAATGGTTTCTAACACATGCTCAGGTGCATTGAGTTCCAAGAGCAGCATGATAAAAATTCGATGGTAGGGAAGCTGCTGAAATTCACTTTGCCGAACATCATGATCCTGTAGGAGAACTCCTACTACTATACCAAGGACCTATACGGAATCCACAGAGTAGAGCTTGTAAATCATACAGATAATCCACTTACCACTTTAAGTCATGTTTTCTTTTAACCTTGCATTTTTAACCCCACATTAAAGTAGAGGATATATTCCATTTTAATATAACATTATATGCTGGCCTAAAAGGGGCCATACATTGGTTTGCTTTGGCCTACACTGCTTTATGAGTTTTCTTTGAATTTTACCATCTTTGGACCAGATCTGTATATACATTCTCCACAAACATCGAATGTTTTTTCTAAAGCAATAAAAATCAGCATAGTCCCTCACATTTCACCATGTTAACACAATCTAACAATCTAATTCTTCTGGTCTGACCTGAAGTTGACATGTGGCAAATGGTTTACACTTGGCATTTAGTAGGTGGGAGCCAGGGAAGCTGTTAGACAAGCAGAGATGTCTCTTGAAGAACTGTCCTGCACTCCACTTGATCTGCCTGCTGCACAGTGAGGGACATGAAGAACCCATTTGTAATTTCCCAAATCCAAAACCTAAATCCATTTTCACACATATCTTTGTATTATTTTAGTATTTCAAATTTCTAAAAACTCTCCTGTGTAAATCAAAGTCAGTAACCATCACTCACGGTATCTGTGTTGCCAATCTGTTACCAGAGAAGTGAAGATAACTTCTTTCAAGTGACTTAACTAATAATAAAGCCTTTAAACTCCCAGAAAAGTCAGTAATTTGCACAGTAAGTGCCAAATCAAAATATCCACAGAGCATGGCTATTTTAATGCAATTAACTACTAAATTATTTATTAAGCGGTAGACACTTTTAGCCAACCATTCACAGTAATTCTGTCTGTAAGGGCAAATCTCATATTATCTAAATATCTCTTCTATTTTAGCCATTATCAACTAACATCCTAAAAAAATACATTATGATCCTTTAGGACAGAAAAAGGATCTTACAAAATGTTTTGAGGGAGGGCTGGGCCTAATAAGGTTGAGAACCACTTATGGAGACTTCAAGTGTACCAAGACTAAGACAAGAAAGGATTTCAGACCTTGTTCAGCAGATTTATCTTTGTGACAGTGTTGGTGGCCTCCCCTGAGTGTTTCACTAGCAATGCAATGAGTCGAACAAAGGCATCCAGGTTGTGATAGCACTTGGCTCGGATCATGGTAGGATTAGCAGCAGGATTATGCTGCTGCTCAGCCTGAGCACGGTAACTGATTTCAACACACATTTCAGTACACAGACGAAAGAACCTTGTTATGAGATCATCAGTCTTCAGTATTCCTTGCTGGTGCATCTACCATGGAAACAAAAAAAATAGACACATTTATATAATACACATAAATGAACTTCATACTTTAATTTTCATACTTAATACTCTTTCATTTGTTCCTATTATCACAATTCTATTTCTTACATCATAAAAAATGTCACTAGAAGAATTACTTCCTGATTAAGGAATCATAATAGAATTCTTCCAGTTCTAAGTTTAATGGAAATTAACAGAGATACTAAGCAGTTCTAAAAAGCAGGCTAATGCCAAATAATTTGGGAAATTATGCAAATAATTTGCACAATAAGTACTCTCTAGGTCATATTAAGACATTGTGGACAGGCTCGGCGCCCACAGCACAGTAGTTACAGTACCAGCCACATACACCGAAGGTGACAGATTCAGACTCAGCCCGGGCCAGCTAACCAACAATGACAACTGCAACAAAAAATAGCCGGGCATTGTGGTGGGTGCCTGTAGTCCCAGCTACTTGGGAGGCTGAGGCAAGAGAATCGCTTGAGCCCAAGAGTTTGAGGTTGCCGTGAGCTATAACGCCATGGCACTCTACCGAGGGTAACATGGTGAGACTCTGTCTCAAAAAAAAAAAAAAAAAAAAAGTCCTTGTGGACAATGTATCTTTCCTGCAATGAAGAGAATACATTATGTAACTTTCACTTTCTCATAGAATTTAAGACAATTTTCTTCTCAAAGAATTGGAGATAACTTCCTCCAGTTCACTTAACCAGTAACAGCTATGGAAAGTCTAACTAGCAAACCCTCCTTTCCCCTCCCGCCCCCAAATCAGTAAGTTGGCTCAGCAACTATAGCTCAGCCACATACACCGGAGCTGGCAGGTATGAATCTAGCCCACGCCTGCCAAATAACAATGACAATCACAACCAAAAAATAGCCAAGTACTGTGGCAGGCGCCTGTAGTCTCAACTACTTGGGAGGCTGAGACAGGAGAATCACTTGAGCCCAAGAGTTTGAGATTGCTGTGAGCTATTGACACCACAGCACTCTACCCAGGGCGACATAGTGAGATTGTCTCAAAACAGAAAAAAAAAAAAATCAGTAAGTTGTATAATAATGAAATGAAAATATCTACAGATCATGTCTGGCTATTTTTAATGTAATAAACTTATATTATCAACTATCAACCATTAACATCCTAAAAAATACATTATGATCCTTTAGGACAGAAAAAGGATCTTATAGTATAATGTAGTAAACTTAGTTAAAATAAAGTGGAAAGGTAAGTTTATTTAAAGAAAGGAAAAACTACAATTATATCATGAATTAGAAATGAAAATAGAGCAGAAAAGTTATTTGGCAAGCCCCCACCCCCCCCCAAATGATGATGACTACAATAATAGTAAAATAAGCATTAAGGCTACAGAGGAAGGAGAAGGTATTTACTAAACAAAGAAACCAGGCCCAGAAAGAAAACTTGAAGGTTATCTTGAAAATTTTAAAATAATTAATCTATCCCCAATAAGCTATAAAGGAGCTAAAACTGGTAGGGTTATGATAACGTGCCCTTGCACAGCAAAGTGACATTATTCATATAGTCTGAAAATCAGGGGCAAGAATGAGGACAGTCTGCTATGATCAAGAAGGGAAGAATTTTCTTTTTTTCTTATGTTTTTCATTTGTTTGCTTTTTAGAGTGAGTTTCCCTCTGTTGCCCTGGGTACAGTGCGGAAGCCTCAGCCTAGTTCATAGCAACCTCAAACTCCTGGGATAAGAAGGAAAGAATTTTCAAAAAGATGCAAAATGAACAGCAAAGTGTAATGCATCATCTTTTTCTAAGAGAAACAAATGAGAGCAAATAAGCTAGCAAGAAGAACTGAGACAGACACCACATCCATATCCATGAAAAAGCAATGATCACCAAGAACAATTTCTTTCTTCAAAATCAGAAATCAAACTATAAACGTACAGTAAAAGCTTTACAACAGGGTATGTTTTGTAACTCCCTGGATTCTTTTAGAGAAGAAATTAACTTAGTATGATGTATTCAGTAACATTTATCTTGAAAAATAAACCCAATTTCTAACAACTTCTAGAATTCAAATCATCTCTCCCATATTCAATTGTTATTTATTTGAAAACAGATCAAATTTATATATTATTGTTAGTTTTAGTTTCAGTTTGAATAAATATAATAGTCAATAAATACGGAGACATCAGCAAACTTCACCCTGACCAAATATTATAACAGTTCCACTAAAAGGAATTCTAAGGCCAGTTCTGGAAAAGTACCTCTCTTGTCAAGTTACATTATAATTACAACACATTGACTTACTGTGTCTCATTCC
Organism: Galagoides demidoff; assembly: GCA_963574575.1. Lineage (NCBI taxonomy): Eukaryota > Metazoa > Chordata > Mammalia > Primates > Galagidae > Galagoides > Galagoides demidoff. The sequence continues at coordinate 4,698 of CAUYQV010116366.1, forward strand.
CTCAGTAACTTAGAGCAGCCAGTGCCAATCAAAAGCAGAATACTAAATGGTACTATGGCTCTTTCTACTTTTTTTCCTATTCATACTATTCACAAATATTCCTGTCAAACCTGATTTTTAGCTAGCAGCTTGGTTCCTAACACTGTAACTCAAAAGTCCATTTGTATCAAATTTAATAAAAAGGAACTCAAGTTCTTCCAAAGGAACATGTTACTACACTTAAGTAGATAAGCTTTTTTGTTTTTTTGCAGTTTTTGGCTGAGGTTGGGTTTGAACCCGCCACCTCCACCATATGGGGCTGGTGCCCTACTCCTTGAGCCAGAGGAGCCACCCATAGATAAGCTTCTTAAATTAGCAAGTACACTGAAATGTTCTACCCTTTAAATATCTAAGCTTTTTGTTTTGCCATACTTTTTTTAAATGTGCTATTATGAGAATTTTATATATTTACTAGCCCATAATCCTATCATTGTTGACAATCAAGCTAGTAAAATTACATTTGGTAGTCTCATTATTCATTATCTGACCCATCGTACTTTGAAGCTTATGACAAATGAAATGGGGTAAACAGAAATAAAGGTGGGCAGAAAATGCTGACTTTACTGCTCAGTGATCAATGAGGAGGAAAAAACAGGTTATTTATAATTTAACAGTATGATGGCTGTTTAGCATAAGTATAGAGAAAAGTGACGACAGGTACATAATACTGAACTTTATTTAATATTGGAGGCATCACACCCTACTTATGTTGAATAAAAAGCACCTTTCTTTCCAAAAGCTCTACCTGTCCAACAAACGCAGAGAAAGCTTTGGTACTGTCACGGCCAGCTGCTGCTGAATGGTAGAGATTCACCCATTCCCTCAGAAGATACTCTGCCTTCTCCCTCAGGCCTGGAGGGTCATCGTACTCTGAGGCTTGAGAGATCCCAGAATGCATCATAAAGTTAGGGCCTCCATGAGCACGATCAATCATTGCTTCATAGTTGGATCGCACTACTTCCATCAGCTGGGGCAATCTAGTACAATAAATCCAGAGTGAAAATCAGTCTATTCATGACTGTGATTTCACAGACATACAGTTGGACAATTTGCTTATTTAATAGAAGCCACAAGAATGACAATCACTTTATCATTTCCATATTTTTATTTTGGTTTGTTTGCAGTTTTTGGCCGGGGCTGGGTTTGAACCCCCCACCTCTGGCATACAGGGCCAGCGCCCTGCTCCTTTGAGCCACAGGTGCCACCCCATTTTCATATTTAAAACAAAACTATCTTTGGTCTTTTCGAATCTGCTTGCTTATGAGGACATAATGCACAGTTATGCTACTTTTTACCCAAAAAATATATGAAATAGACCTAATTTTCAGAGTCAACAAATAGTCACTACTTACACATTGTGGGACAGGCTTTATATCTGGTGATTCTCAATAGTTCTTTGAGAAATTATTTCTATTTTATGTAAGAAATAGGCTTAGGGAAGGTAATGATCCTTAAATCAGAAAGCTCTAAAGTAGCATAACCAAGGCTTAAACTCAGGAGTCTGACATCAAGCCGAGTACCGTATATACTGCTCTAGGTTGTGAAGGCTTAGCAGTTAGTCGAGCATTCATACTTCAAAGGACAATATTAGACCTCATCAAAGCTTCCTACATATTGTAGGTACAGCAGTTCTAACAAGTAATGTTAGGGTAAATCTGCATGCACATTCATTGCTAAAGCTCACAGGAGACTATAAATGCACAAGGACCCCAAAGCATTTCATCCTCACCCTTCTGGAGCATTGCCTCTGGAATGAGCATTAATCCTCATGAGGGTTTCAATAGTATGAAAGAGATCTGCCTCGGTAACATGGGCAACACTCCTTTCATCCACCAGCAGGATTTTTACCAATTGCATAGCAAATGCCACAGCCATGTAGTTTAAACCATTCTCCATTGACTGGCAACACAGAGAAGATAATGTAAGAAAAAAAGCACTTAGAGTAAACATACTTCCTGTGTTATTTGGTCAGTTCAAATAAATTCCTTCCATACCTGAGCTAGGTGAAGATCATACTGCTGCATATTAACCAAATGATTGCGAATTAGCAACTCCACTGCCTCCACATTATACTTATATTCATCTCGACATTCAATTAGGCACCTAGAAAAATTCAGTATTTCTTTATTCATATGGACTTACCATACTGTATCAGGTAACATAAAGAGTCCATTTTATTCGATAGAAATTGTTCCAAATTAAGGAACCCTCGAGAGTCAACTGTAAATTAGTATCTAAGTTTCAAACAGTCAGTAATGAAGTACAGACAGCCCATGCTTTGCTTTGAAATTCTAGGAAACAAGATTCCATTTAAGGCATTAAAACATTTACATATGAACATCACTGAAGCCTTTTAAAACAATGACCTATAATTTATTCCCCCAAACAAGGTACTGGATTTCTTTATCCACTATGAGAAAAAAACGGAGACCAGACAGAAAAAAAACAACTGTTTGACAATTTTTAGTTTTTAGAATTAGGAAGTCCATAGTCTATTTACTTTCCAGAAAAAAGGGAAACCTCTGGACTTAACCAGGGCCATATATATCAAAGGGCAGTCCAATAATGGCTATTAACCTTGTGATCTGTTTGTTGCACCATGGAGACCCATATGCTCGGCCATCCTGCAGAGCTTTTAGGACCAAGAGGTGGCATTCCCTGTAGCGCAGCAGTAGGTCAGCATCAGCACCACTTGTGGCATCTAGCAAGCCCTCTACAGCCTATGGGAGAAAGTGTTCAAAACCACAGAAAACATAGTACTCAGCCCAAATATCAGAGCCAAAAACCAAACCTCAATGCAAACTACAGTCTGTCTTATAAAGCCTAAAATGATCTTCTCTCCACTCTCCAAATACCCTTTTCAGTCACCTAACACACACACAACTATAAGTTTTATTTAGTTTAAGATCATTCTGTGTTCTTCACTATCATAAAATGCTCTGCTGACCCTATATAGTCAAAATCCAGGACTTCCCACCTACCCTGCATGATTACCCAAATTCTTGGATCAATTTGTTACTCAAAATATAAAGGGCTATCTTTTTTTTTTTGCAGTTTTTTCCTGGGGCTGGGTTTGAACCCACCACCTCCGGCATATGGGGCTAGGGCCCTACCCCTTTAAGCCACAGGCACCACGCAAAGGGCTATCTTTTAAAGTTTCTTTTATAATCCTATTTCCAGAAAATCTTAACTTGATTTATATTAATGTTTTAAATCTTTGGCATAACTGCTTTTAAGTATGTAAACAATGATACAGGTCACTAAATATTTATAAGCCTAGCTTCTCCTAAAAGTAACAGCTTAAGAACCAACCTTCTGGAGCAATCCAAGAGCAGCTATGGCATCCCGAGAGTTTCGAGATAATACTACAACCTCCAAAAGACTTCGAAGAGCCTGAGCTTGAGGGTTCATGGCTAAAGCTGGTGGGATGGCATGTAGGTGCTGCTCCAGTTCTGTAATGCACTTATCATAAATCTGTGCTACATCATCTGTTGCCCAAGCTTGCTGTTTCAGAGAAGGAAATAACCAAAAAGAGATAAAAAATTTTAAGGGACAGGTACCAAATAGATGTAAATAGTATGGTTACTCTCTTTGTTTTTCCTTTTTCTTCAAAACATGAAAGGTCACTTCCATTCCCCCTTTTTAGGCCACTCAGTCTTAATGGTATTACTATGTGGGGCAGTGCAAGACAAACATAGTGGAAGGTATGCTTCACTTCAGAGTGGAAAACCTGGCTATTAGCATAATCAAGTAATCACAGCAAGTACCAGCAAAAATGGGACAGGATGACGGCAGCACCATTTGTGGCATCTCATAAGCTTTCTATAGCCTAAGTAAGTGAGTGTTATAAACCACGAAAATACAGTCCAAATGCATTACCTAAATCTAGTCTTGAGAATACACTGGACAAAATCCCAAATCAGGCCATTCTAGAAAATGGCTAACCTATAATTTTCAGAAGTGCCATAGTGATGAAAGATTAAGAAAACCAAAGATCTACACCAGGATGAAATAAGGAAGATTTTAAATACATGACAACTAAGAGAAATGATTCTAAAATAGGCCTTTTGCTATACATTATTGGGACACCTGGTGAAACACGAAGGAGGTCTAAGAATTAGAGACTAGCAAGGGATTAGTGTTAACTTCTGATTTTAACAGGTGTACTGTGGTCACACAGAAAAATGTTTTATAAAAAGGAAAAACTAAAAGGTTCAGGAGTGAAGGGGACATCACGTCAGCAACTTACTCTTGAATATCAGGAGGAAAATGTTTTTCCTTGTATTTCCAAATTTTCTGTAAATGACTTCCAAAACTTTAGAAATTCCTATTATTTTTAAAAGGCACATCACGGTGTTACCATACAGATTTTTCTGAGCCAAATATTACAATTAAATCAACCTCATGGATTAAAAAATAAGTAAACCCCCTATATGCCATGCCGATCTAGTACTTAAAACTCAAGAGTTGTGGCTATTTTTCTGTAACAAAAGCTCCCAGGGAGCAAGTGATATATTAAATGTCCAAAACATTTAAATCTCAATTAAAACCAAAATAAGTATTTACCTTCATGGGCTGAGCTAAAAATCCTGTAGGTTGACTTAAGTCATTCGTAGGCAAAAAGCCAGGTACATTGCGTGCAAACTCTTCATAAACAGCTAGCTGCTTTGGGTCTACACCACCAACCTTGAAAGAAGAAAACGTATTTTGATAGGATTCACTACATAATCAATAGAAACTTTTTTTTTTTTTGAGACAGAGACTCACTATGTCGCCCTTGGTAGAGTGCTATGGCGTCAAGCTCACAGCAATCTCAAACTCTTGGGTTTAAGCAATTCTCTTGCCTCAGCCTCCCAAGCAGCTGGGATTACATACAGGTGCCCGCCACAACGCCTGGCTATTTTTTGTTGCAGCTGTCATTGTTATCTAGCTGGCCTGGGTGGGTTTGAACACACCACCCTCGGTGTATATGGCTGGCACCGGAACCAAGAGAAACTTTTTTGAAAGTGCAAAGTTTGTGTGTAGGTAAGCACAGGGGTTTTGAGAATATAATGACATAAGCGTCATCACAACATATAGTAACCATGAATGAGTATACATGTGCACACAAATAGCTCAGAAGAGGGTTTTCTGTTTCCCTGACTCCTGTAAAGAACTTATAAATTTACTTTCTGTTGGGAAATGCCTTGAACGCGACTATGCCAATTTACTTCTCCCTTGGAGCTTCTCACCACCTTGTTGGCATAAAAGCAATCATGAATAAAAACACTAACACCAAAAAATGTAACTTAAAGAAGCCCCAGTTGGGAAACATATATATTAACATTAACAGACACAAGAACTTTACAGTACCACTTCAACAAACTAAGGGGTGAGAGAATCTAAGCTATTTCTATACCTTAAAAATAGGCAGCCTTTAAGTGAAATGCTACTAAGGTAAGCAGCTTTCTCAAAAATCACATTTAACCCTGCCTACTGTCCTAGTCCCAGCAGCAACAAGAATATAAAAAATACCAAGTTAAGGAAGAGAGAGACAGAGCCCTAATTCTCACTTTCAGCCTGATTTGTTCTGGCATCCGCTCAGCTTGATATGTTAATACAACAGGATCACAGTATCTGCGCCCTTCTTGCCTGGCGTGTTTTCTCAGCTCAAATTCCTGCAAACAAAAAAAGTCACTGAGGTTCTTGTTATAAGGCACTTTCTTAAATTTAAAAGAAAACAAAACTTAAAAAGCATAAGCTAAACACTTACAGTTGCTAATCTCTTGTCCATCTCAGGGCCTGCTTTTTCTACTGCAGTCTTCTGAATAAAACAGCAAGCTAATTCACAATTGTCCTGAGCTAACTGGGCTGCTGCCTGATCCATCATTTCTCTTTGTTGTGGGGAAGCAGTCTGGGGAGGTAGAGAGAGGAAAAACATTTAGAAGTTGATGTATGTAGAAAGATAACATAGAAGGAAATCCATGAAAAGCTGTGACCTTGAAATAGTTAAATCAGCTTCCTCATCTGCAAGATGAAAATGCCCTGAGTATCTACCAGTTTCTTGTGAACATGATGAATATGAAAGCAATAAACAAAGGAATTATTAACCATGACCCTGAGACTCAAGTCAAGTTACTTGAATAAAGAATATGTGCTTGTGTGTGTACATGCAATGTCACTTTCAATTATTTTGTAGTATCCTACTCAAACTACTTTAAACTAAATTCTTCATGGTTAACAGAAATGAAATCGTTAACTTATTGTATTTTCTTTTTAAATTGTTTTCTTTCTTTCTATTTATGAGACAAGGTCTGTTCTGTCTGTCTGTCTGTCTATCTATGAGACAGGGTGTGGTCTGTCAGCCAAGCTAGAATACGATCATTGCAACCTTGAACTCCTGGGCTCAGATAATTCTCCTGCCATATCCTCCTGAGCAGCTAAGACTACAGGTATACACCAACACACCAGGCTAATTATGTAATTTTTTATAGAGACAATGTCTCACTGTGTTGCCCAGGGTGGTGCTTAACTCCTAGCATCAAGCAATCTCAGCCTCCCAAAGTGTTGGGATTACAGGTCTGAGTCACAGCATCCAGCTCTAAATCTTCATTTAAACCAACAAATATTTGGGTATCTATACTATCTGCCAAACACTGTGCTGTGGAATACAACAGCAAACAGGGGTGAGGATAAACCATGATGCTACGCCTCAACAAAATTTATAATCTAAAAGGAAGAAAAACATTAGCCAAATACAGCAATTATTAAGAATTTCTGTACTACATCAAGGAATAACCAACTTACACGAAGGGCTGAGGCAAAACTATTTTTCAGGTTTGTAGATATACTCATGAGCAAAGGTTCCCTGCAAGTAATCATAGCCATTCCAGCTGTCAAGTTACGCATCATATGATGAGCTGCTATTCGCATTCGAGATTCCTCAGAATCCAGGGCAAAATCCTTCCTGACTATTTGTTCACAAGTAGTCATGGCAATCTTAATTGATCGATCCACCACAGGATGAACTAGCTCTTGGACAGCCCGTTCAATTGCTTGACGCACACACTGTTTCAACTGTGGGTGGGCCTGAAACAAGGGAATCTAGGCAGAGAAAGAAGCAAAATAAATCAGTAGTTTGATAGCTTATTTAAACGAAACAACCCAATTTCTACTGATAATCACATTATATTTACAATGTTGGCAATCACTTCAAGGTTACCAAAAACTGTGATTTTTCTACTTAAAATCAACCAATGAAAACTCAGGAAACAGAAGCTGGGGTAAACAGAGGGGAAGGCATTCAATATGTCCTGTGATACATGGTGACAGGTATTTGTGATTTTTAAAAACTTAAGTTTAATGGGCAAACTATTCATAATAAGATTAAGATGTATTAGCTGCTTAAAGACACCTACTTGTTTCCATAAGATTTATGGCTCAAATACTCTAAAAAAATAGCAACTCCTTTATTAGGTTGCAAAAATGTGAAGAGAAATCAAGTTTACAGAAAAAAGACTTCCTACAAAAACTATTATTGCTGGCTTGGCGCCTATATCACAGTGGTTATGGCGTCAGCCACATGCACCTACACAGCACAGGCCCGCTAAACAACAACGGCAACTTGAACAAAAAATAGCCGGGGGCATTATGGCAGGCGCCTGTAGTCCCAGCTACTTGGGAGGCTGAGGCAAGAGAATCACTTAAGCCCACAAGTTTGAGGTTGCTATGAACTGTGATGCCACAGCATTCTATACCAAGGGCGACATAGTGAGACTCTGTCTCAAAAGAAATAAAAAGTACAGTTGAGGCT
>CAUYQV010116367.1:0-27769 GCA_963574575.1 Galagoides demidoff
TTTTTTTGAGACAGAGCCTCAAGCTATCCCCCTGGGTAGAGTGCCATGGCATCACAGCTCATAGCAACCTCCAACTCTTGGGCTCAAGTGAGTCTCCTGCCTCCGCCTCCCAAGTAGCTGGGACCACAGGCGCCTGCCACAACGCCTGACCATATTTTGGTTGCAGCCATCATTGTTGTTTGGCGGCCTGGGCTGGGGATTCGAACCCGTCACCTTAGGTGTACGTGGCTGGCATCTTAGCCGATTGAGCCACAGGCGCTGAGCCAAAATACTATATTTTAAATTGACCTGAAATAATCTTTCTACGTGTTGTTAAACCATCAATTCAATATACAGGCTCATTTGCTTCATTTTGCTTTTGATTCTTAGGGAATTTTTTATTATTTCAATTTAATCTTGTTTTTATAATAGTAAAACATTTACATAGTCCAAAGTCAAATCTATAAAACAAGATAAATTCAGAAAAATCCAGCATCTTTTCCTGTCTCCTCTATCTTTTCCTTCCTGTCCCACTAGCCTTCTATTGTGGGTGTGAGTGTATATTTGTATTCTCTTTTATTACATAAAAAGAAGCATAGTCTTTCTTTGACATTTTATCTTGAAAATCAGTTCATGGTATATAGAGTTCTCATTTCTTTTTATAGCAGCCATTATATGGCTGTTCAGTTTATTAATCTATTGATAGACATTTAGGTTAACAGTATTTTGCTGTTAAATACAGCACTATAATGAATAACATTGTGTATACATCATTTTTTAAAACCTGTGTATAAATGGCTTTTAACATAAGATGGTAATCCAGAGTCCAAGGATATAGTCATGACTAGCACTATTAGTCCATTGCAGAGGTAGGATAGAGGAGAAGAAATAGAAGTTACAATTTGGGGGTAGAAATTGAAGGCCCAGTCAGGTGCCAGTGACCCAGGGCTTCCACTTACCTCATCATGAAAGTGCTTTGGAAAAAATAGAACAACCACTATATAAAATGTGAAATATATTATTGCTTCAGTCAGTCTGGAACATAATCAAGCAGAAATGTAATGAGAAAATGTAGGTCTGCTTTAAAATAACCTGCTCATAAATTGGACAATTCTTTCTATTTAAAGATGTTAGTTTGTTGTACATTTGCCTTTAGCAAACATTTCAGATCAGAATGGTATCTTCTTTGCTTTTATGATTTCATGACTGCTTTTTCCCTCTGGGTCACAGATCCCTGGTGGTAACTAATGAGTATCTGCTGCAGCAGCTGAACAAAGAGCAAAAAGGTTATTCTGGGAAAGCGCTCCTGCCTCCTGAGAAGAGTCATCATTTGGGGAGATCTTCGCCCTTTGGGAAAAGCACTCTGTCTTCCTCCTCACCAGTGGTGCATGACACTGGTCAGTATCTAATACAGAGTATTTCAGATGCTGTCCCAGAGCCTGGCTTATGGAGCTAGCATGGCACACCGCTCTGCAGCCTCCTTCTCATCCACAGAGCTCTCAATGCCAGTACCACCATGGTGGTGGTATTTACCCACAAAGATTAAGAAAAATACATATTCTGATTACATTGCATTGGTCCTTCTTTTTATTTCTGTATTTATGTTCTCCTAGGGAGTCATTCTTTCCTTCTACCTACAGAAATATCTGGCACTTAGTCTTAGGCATTGTATTATTGTATCATATTGTGTCAAAAAGGAAAAAGCACTAGACATTTTTTCCCAATGTCATTTGAAATTGCGTGGTAGAAGGTTAAAAAAAGAACATCCATTAGACGTCTTTTTTGTTAGGAGAAATTTGTAGAGAATTTCTATGTTTATTGATTCATCAGACATGTTTTGAGTTTCCTCTCAGTTTAGTGAAAAGGTGATAAAATCTGGTGTCTGCCCCAGAGTGGCCAACAATTTAAAATGCATATAATGGAACTTTGTCAATGCTTAGAATTGGTCTAAACAAGACACTAAGACACCCCAAAGAGAGAGGGAGTAATGGCCACCATGGGAAACTGGAGAAGGCTTCCGTGAGGACTTGATAAGCCAAGATGGAAGAATCTGGAGCCCCCAGAGGGATTGTGGAGGGCAGAGGAGTGACAGATTCATGAGAGAAGCTTTCTCTGTAAGAGTGGATTGACAGCAGTGCAGAGTAGGGGAAGACAAAAGGGGTGCGGACCAGGCTGGAGAGAAAGCAAGACAGGCCAGATTAGGTGTAGCTTTTGAGTATGTTAGGTCTGGGCTCAGCATCCAAATTGCATGTGAGTACCCCGTACGTCTTTTAATCATGATTGACTGGCATTTAAAACATCAATGGGGAAAGACAATGCAAGTGCTTCTAGATATGTTTCTGCTTCAGTGGTCTCCCAAGGAGCTAATGCTGCCAGACAGTGTGGAGGGGGTGAAGGACTGTGAACCTAATGTCACATGGCACTTCTCTTCACCTTCAGGGTCACAGGAAAAAGAGAGGCAAGTGGAAAGATGAGACACTTATTTGTGCCCCTGACTCAGGTGCTGTGCAGGGAAGGAGAGCTATTGCCGTACTAACAGGACATAATGATCATATGTTTCTTTTTTTTTTTTGAGACAGAGCCTCAAGCTGTTGCCCTGGGTAGAGTGCCATGGCATCATAGCTCACAACAACCTCCAACTCCTGGGCTCAAGCGAATCTCCTGCCTCTGCCTCCCAAGTAGCTGGGACCACAGGCGCCTGCCACAATGCCCAGCTATTTTTTGGTTGCAGCTGTCATTGTTATTTGGCAGGCCCGGGCTGGATTCGAACCCGCCAGCTCAGGTATACGTGACTGACGCCTTAGCCACTTGAGCCACAGGTGCTGAGCCATAATCATACATTTCTAAGTTATAAAGAAAATCCACAAACTTCCAAATTTTATGTGACTTCCCAAAAGGAGCCTGTACCAAGGAGCCATAAGTTTCTTTCTTTCTTTTTTTTTTTTTAATAGAGACAGAGTCTCACTTTATCACCCTCGATAGAGTGCTGTGTGATGCCAGCAACCTCCAACTCCTGGGCTTAGGTGATTCTCCTGCCTCAGCCTCCTGAGTAGCTGGGACCACAGGCACCCACTACAATGCCTGGCTATTTTTTGTTGCAGTTTGGCCAGGGCCAGGTTTGAACCCACCACCCTTGGTATATGGGGCTGGCAGCCTACCCACTGAGCCACAGGTGCTGCCCAGTTTCTTTTTTTTTTATACTGAACACTTTCTTTTTTAATTTCAGAGTAATTTGAGGGTACACTGATTAGGTTATAATGTTTGCATTTGTTAGGTAAAGTCCCTGTGGTAGTCCCATATACCCTTATATTGTACATATAATATAATTATATATATGGCACACCTCCTGGGTGTGGGACATACTGCCAATTAGGTGGAGCATACCAATCCCCCTCCCTCCTCCCTCCAACTTGAATTGAATTGAGTTTTTCTCACGTGGGCATGTATTAATTTCTCCACTGGCTTCATATTAGTATTGAGTTCATTGGATACTTGCTTTTCCATTCTTGTGATACTTTACTAAGAAGAATGTGTTTCAACTCCATCCAGGTAAAAACAAAAAATGTTAAGTCTCTATCTTTTTTTATAGGAGCTATAAGTGTCTTTGGACTGTGTGGCTCTGAGGGAGCTAGAGTGAGTGCGTGCTCTATGGGAATGTCAGTAAGAACAGCCTACATGGCTCGGCGCCTGTGGCTCAGGTGGCTAAGGCGCCAGCCACGTACACCTAAGGTGGCGGGTTCAAATCCAGACCGGCCCACCAAAACAACAATGATGGCTGCAATCAAAAAATAGCTGGGCGTTGTGGCGGGTGCCTGTGATCCCAGCTACTTGGGAGGCAGAGGCAGGAGACTCGCTTAAGCCCAGGAGTTGGAGGTTGCTGTGAGCTGAGATGCCACGGCACTCTACCCAGGGGGATAGCTTGAGGCTCCTGTCTCAAAAAAAAAAAAAAAAAAAACAGCCTACATGTCACCCCCTGCTGCTACTTTCCTGGGCTCTCTTCATCTTCATCATCCAGAGACCTCCAAAGATCTTATGCTTTCCCCAGGTAGAGGAGCCTTGGCCAAAGGCCTTGCAGCCCTGAATTGTCACATCTCAGGGTCCCAGCCCCCCACACAGGCCAACCCACTGGATAGATCATAGGGCAGCAGGGGAATGATGCACTTTTTTCTTCAACTCCAGCCTTTCCTGCTTCCCCTATGAACATCTGATAATGCCAGCCCCAAAATCTGCTCAGGGCGCCTCTAAGGAGGAATGGTCTGACCCAGACTAAGCCAACCTTCCACCCCATTTTTTATTGTCACTGAAAGTGGCTGGGCCCTGCCCCAGGCCAGGCACCTTTCTATGGTTGCTGGCCACTCTTCAGGAAGTTGTCTGTGTTTCTGATTTTCCTTGTGTGGCACTTGATCCAGAGGGCAGGGGTAGGGACTGTGATATCGAGGAAAAGGGCCAGAATTGTCACTTCACAGGGCTAACTGGGTTAACCATGGCAGTGGAAGACCCCTGAAATAAGTAGAAAACAAGTGAAGAGGAGGAATTGCTCTAGCTTTTCAACAGAGATGGTCTCAGGCTGGACGCAGTGGCTCACGCCCACCTAGGAGGCCGAGGTGGGCAGACCACCTGAGCTTAAGAGTTTGAGACCAGCCCAAGCAAGAGTGAGACCCTGTCTCTAAAAATAGCCAGGCATTGTGCCCGGTGCCTATAGTCAGAAGCTGAAGCAAGAGGATCCTTGAACCCAAGAGTTAGAGGTTGCTGTGAGCCATAACATCACGGCACTCAACCCCAGGGGGACTAAGTGAAACTGTATCAAAAAAAAAAAAAAATAGGCTCAGTGCCTATAGCTCAAGCAACTAAGGCGACAGCCACATACACCAGAGCTGGCAGGTTCGAATCCAGCCCAGGCCTGCCAAACAATAATGACAACTACAACCAAAAAAATAGCCCGGCGTTGTGGCAGGCACCTGTAGTCCCAGCTATTTGGGAGGCAGAGGGCAAGAGAATCTCTTAAGCCCAGGAGTTGGAGGTTGCTATGAGCTGTGATGCCACAGCACTCTACCCAGGGCAACAGCTTGAGGCTCTGTCTCAAAAAAAAAAAAAAAAAATAGCGAGAGAGATGGTATCTCTCTGTTGCCCAGGCTGCAAACTCCTGGGCTCAAGGCATCCTCTCACCTCAACCTCCTGATAGCTGGGGCTACAGGGGTGGACCACTGCACCCTGTCCAGAGAGGGTTTTTAATGGCTGCACAGATCCTAACCTCTCTTCCTTGCCCAGCCTGGCTTTGCTAGCGAGTATACCCAAAGCTTTTGACCCTGAGGAGGCTGTTAGGGGAGGAGCAGTGATACCCAGCAGCTGTGGTGTTACTGCACAGTGGCTGCTGTGTATCAGACTCTACTAGACCCATTTAGTCATTAAGAGTCTTCCTGGCTCTGGGAGAGTCTTGATTTTCCACAGGCTCCTTAATAGGAGGAAAAGGAAATGAGGCCCAGAGAGTAGCAGGGCTTCTGCAGACTAGAGAAGTCTTCGGGAAGAAGAAGGGCCTTTCCTATCAGTCAGTTCTTGATCGGAAGGGCCTTTCCTATCAAACAGTTCTTTCTGTGGGTCCCTCCAAGCCACACTGCCAGTCACGGGAATGGATGGGCCACCACTACCTTCTCCACATTGGATGTTAATGTCACCTGTAGTTTAATGGCTGGCAGCCCGACCCTATTTGAAATACAGTTAAATTCATCTCACTCTGAGGTTATTTTAGTAAGTGAAAGCTTAAAAGGCTTTGGCTTTCATCTCTATTAAGCCCATTAGAGCTTAGAATTGTAGAGCTTATAATTCACACAAATTCCTCAAGGATAGAGGCAATGTTCCCCCTTAATATTTAATGGAGGAGAGGTAGAGCTCTCTCACTCTCTTCCCTGGCCAATGGAAGGAGATGGGGCGAGACGAGTGTGGAGCAATGCACAGCTGTCAGCTGTTAGGCCCGGCTCTTCAGTGGTCGGGTGCTGGTCTGCTGCCTGCTAATTCCTGCCTGACCTCCCTGGTATCCCTAGCCCAAGCCACACTATTCCTCTATATCGCTATCCCTAAGTGGCTAGGCTCAAGGGATTTGGGACCACCTGGGGCAGGAACATCCCTGCACTGCCTGTGGGATGAGGGAATAAACAGTTGTGCTGCTGTCTGGGTCAGGAAAGGTATTTGTGAGTGTGTGCTTTTTAAGCCTTTTCTAGCACCCTGGGGAGCACCGTCTCCTGGGTAGGCCCCAAGTCCCATCTAGCCCCCTTGTCACAGGAGAAAGGAAGGGGAGATGGTCTCAAAGCCTGGGGCTTGGAAATAGCTCTGATCTAACACCCAGAGTCTCAGTGAAATGTTCTGGAAATGATTCACCCCCAGAGGGGCCCTTCATCTCCCCCAACCCAGACTGTTGAACAGATGGGGGGAAATCAGCAAGGGGAGGCCCCTTCTCTATGGGATGCCCTGCTGGCACTGGGTGTCAGGCCCTATCACTAGCCATCCAGCCCCAATTTTGGAAATCAGCGTTGGGGCTTGCTGTGCTAAAAAGAGCCTGGACTGGGAGGCAAGAGGAATGGTTTGGCCTCTAGTCTGCAGAAGCCCTTCCACTCTCTGAGCCTCATTTCCTCAGCTATAAAACTGGGGAGCCAGACTGTCTCTAAGGTCCTTCCTGGCCCTGCATTTTCTGATGTTCTGAGCTGGAGTCCAGAATGACTGGGTAGCCACTTGACAGTAAGGTTAGAACTAAGGCCTAGCCCAGGCCACATCTGCTGTCTCATCCCTCTTTCCACTGTGAAAGTGGAGAAGGGCCAGATCTCCAGAGGGAGGCACTAATCGTAGGAAAGCAAGCTGTGATGTTCAGACCCTGGATCAAGGCTACATTGAAAAGTTTGGATGTCCATGAGGCACATCCTTGGGCAGAATGGCTGTGCTAATAAAGGGCTCATGTGTTCATTTTTCTGGGCAGGGCTGCCAGTAGAAGGGGGAGAGATCAGCAGGGTGAGGCATGCAGTGGGGTGATGACCCTGAGGGTGCTCCTGGGATGTGACTGTCATTACCACCCCTATCATCATATATCAGGCCATATTGGTACAAAAGTTGTCTTTATTGAGGTCTAGGTAAGAGTTAGGCACTTGGCCAGAACAGCAGCTTAAATATGAGGCAAGCAGGCACAAGTTAGCCATGCCCGGGGCCAGGTTGGGGCAGTGAGGCTATAGGCACAGACTGTTCCCAGATGGACAGAAGTCAGGTTGGGAAGAAAAGGAGGAAGGGAACACAGAGCGATCTGGGTCAGAGGCCTGGTGGGCTGGCCCCATGGCTCTGGGCAGGAAGCTCTGGGTGGCAGGTCCAGCAGGGAGGGGACTGGGCTCTCATTCCACATGCCCCTCAGGCCCAAGCCTGAGCCTCTGGCAGGGGCAGCCTAGCTGGGGAGGGGGACCTTCCCTGGCTCACTTCTTCACCTTGGCATCATAGGTGCCTGCGTTCTTATAGGCACTCACATAGCCGCTGTCATCCAGGATGTCCTGCCGTCCAGCAATGCCCTTGCCCTTGCCACTCTCATCGAAGCGTTCCTTGTGGGAACCGGTATACTTGCTGGTGTCAGTTAGTCGCTCCACAGCACCTCCTGTTTTTGCTTTCTGTTTGGACAGAGTTCCCCCGGGGCACCTGGTGAGTGAACCCGGCCCTTCCTATCCACAGCCAACATCTCCCACATCCCCCTCGGAGCCACCAGAGACCATCAGGGCACTTACGGTGACGCCCACATTGGCTGGTTCTTTGCCTGCCACCAGCTGACAGATGGCATCAAAGGCCTCTTCCTTGCTCTTCCCCTTGAATCGCTTGGTTGCCAGCTCTTCCAGGGCCTTCTTGAACTCCTCATAGTTGATGACCCGAGCAGACTTCCCCCTGACAGACATGTGGGCACCGTGAGTGTTCCCCATTCTTCCCCCCCAACAGGGGAAGGTGAAACTGCAGTCTCCAACCACCATAAATTATATAATCAAGTTTCTTCCCCACATTTGGAGAAATCAAAAGGGTCAGCACATATGGAATGCAATCAATGATTCTTGCCTAGAAGAATGACCTTTGGAATCATGGCATTTCCCTGCCCCCTTCTCTAGATCCTCCCTGGGTCCCCCTCCCCCATGCCCCACCTTCTTGGAACATGAGCAGCAGGGGCTGCTTGAGGCTCACTTGACTTTGGAGAAGACGATGTCCACATCAGTCCCTGTCACGGCCTTTCCATCAGCCACCTTGCAGTCCTTGCACAGCTTGGCCCAGTTCTTGCCATTCATTTCCTGCCCACTGGCCTTGGGGTCACCATGGATGGCAAACTTGCGAAAGCTCTCCTCCAGCCCAGCTATGTCTGTGCTCGCTGCCATGCCACCCTGTAGGGACCCATCTTGATCACCTCCAGCCCAGCTATGTCCATGCTCACTGCCATGCCACCCTATAGGGACCCACCTCAGTCACCTTGCAGCCCAGTTTCCTCCCTCAGGCATAGGACATCGCTGCCTCTCCCTCAAAACCTTCAAGATCTGAGCTGTAGCACTTCTACAGACTCAGAGTTGGAGCTGGAGCTGCCTGGGCAGAAGGGCCTGCACTCCTAGCCCCTAAACCCCCAAGGAAGAGCACGAAGAGGAAAGGTCCTATTGCTGATGCCAGCCCTCGCTCTGAGTAGGGTTCAGCAGATGAAATCATGATGCCCACACCAGGCTGGGAACAGAGTGGCACTGTCCAGAAAGACTGTGAGGGCAGCAGCTGGGGCCATGGCTTTGTCTGGCCCTGGCACAAGGCCTGCTTGGGTGGAAGTGAGGGTGGCAGAGAGGCCCCCTCCCTGGAAACTCCACACCAAGCTGGGTCAGGGCCAGGCCAGGCTGCTGGATGGGCAGGTATTTAGTGAGGACAGTGTCTCTGTAGCAAGAGCCAGCCCAGGCCTGAGAAGGGAGCCAGAGCATGGGCTGAGGTGCATGCCCTAGGCAGGGGTGCAGCTGGCCCAGACTGGCCTTGTTACTATTTGCTGTTAAACAAAAACATGAGGGGAGCAGAAGCTTGGGGCTGGCCTGGCCACAGTTTGTGAAGCCTGGAGACAGTTGCTAGGGGAGGGTGGTGCTGCTTAGAGAATGTTGCTAAGGGCAGGATGGTGTCAGGGCAGCTCAGGGAGAAGCTCCCAGTGCTGCTGGGCTGGGCTGGGCTAGGGAACGGGGAGCCCACGGGTGGGGCAGACCAGCACTCCCCATGCCTGGGGCATAACCATGGCTTCCTGGCCCCTTGCCACCCATTGGGGCCGTAACCTCCCACTGTGGGGTGTAGGAAGAGCAGGAGAATGGAGGCTATCCTGGGTGGGGGCTGTAGAATCATCAGTCTCAAGGTGCATGCTGGCAAGTGGGGCTGTGGCCTTGAAGCTAGGATCCTACACTGGAGCACACTTCCCCACATCTACACCTCAGCCCTCCACTGAGGTCCTGAGCCACACCCTGAGCACACTAGTCCACATTCCCAGGGCCCACATGCGCTCAGCCCTGGCCCTCCACACCCTAGGCCTTGTACCCCGGCCACACCCTCAGCCCTGCCACAGCTCTGGGGCTAAGCCCTGACCTCTCCTTTGATGTCCACCCCCTACACATGCACTTATAGGCCTGGACCGAGACCCCCGACAACACCCTCAGCCCTGCACTAGCTCCCCCCACATCCCTCCACCTCGGTCCACTGCCCATACTCTCAGTCTTACTCTGAAACTCCCTCCACATAACACAGCCCTGTATGCAGCCTCCCAGACCACACCCTCAGCCCTGCACTGCAGCCCCCTCTGTCCCCACACCCACAGCCCTTACTAAGACCCCAGCCACAGCCTCAGCAACTGGTTCCCCGCACATACCCACAGATGTTTATCAAAACCCCCGACCACACCCTCAGCACCCCTGCATCTGCACATCCACAACCTCTGACCATTCAGTCCTGCACTGCAGCCCGGGTCAGTGTCAACACTCATACATTGTCATTGCCAGGCTTGCAGGTACAGTGCTGAGATCCCACCCACCCACACCCATTCCTTTGCTGCAGCCTCCTCCCCACACCCTGAGTTTCAGCTACCACCTAGCACCACTGGTTATAGTAGGGCCTCCACTGACCACAGCCTTGGCCTGCCTGGCTCCTCCCTCTCCCACTACCTCTGGCCTTGACACTGAATTCCTCCCCAGTAACACAGTCACCTATCCCTAAATTGCAATTTCTGGGATTGTGGCTCCTACGTTACAGGGACCTCTGTGGGACCCCAGTCCCACTGCAGTCCCCTAGATGGAATCTCCCACCAGGGACTCGGAGACCACACTTAGTTCATCAAAGATAATGTCCAGGGGAGCCTGAGTGCCACAGGATGCTTGTTGCAAGCAACTAGGAAGATCCCGCATCCAGTGCTCACTTTGTCTGTAGGAAGATGGATTGCTGGTAATTCCAGCGCTGGTCAGGTGGAGCCAGGCTCCCTCAGGCCGCAGGGGTCTGCGGGCCATGGATGGAGCGGCCACGCCCTTGAACTGGGGCCACCCGCCCCGCGTTCCCGCTGGGACAGCTGGAGTCATCAATCAGCGGACAAGGAGGTGGGGGCTGGAGGGTGGAATGCTTGGGGCCAGGGCAGGGCCGCTAAGCTGGTACCATTGGGGTTGGAACCCCTTTCAGGCTGCTCCTCCCACCCCCTTATCGTGCAGGATACTCGTTAGGGTGGTCGGCGTGCCAGTCTCCTACAGGCTTCTACCTCGTGTCTGCTCCTGCAGTGCGCGTTCGGATGGACAGAAGGACACAGGAATGGACCGACGGACGCGGGAGGCCAGGCGGCTCCGCAGCTCCGCTCCCTGCCGGCTCCCGGGCGGGACTGCAGCCCGGGCGGCTCCTCTGTATTATCCCCTGTTTCTCGGTCTCCATAGAGACGACGAGTCCCACCCCCAGGGCTGTCTCGACGGGAGAGTGACCAAGGTCATGCTGGCCCCGCCCACCAGACCCCGCCCTCTCCCAGCTCCGATCCGCGGGGGCGGAGCTGCTGCCGCAGCTTTATCCCCACCCCTCCCCCGCAGCTCTGCGGTCTTCCCGGCTGGGAGACCTCTATGGTTCTGGCCGTCCTCGGATGACACCTGGGCTCTGCCTAAAGTTCAAACTGTCCCCCCACCTCCAGGGGAGACCCAGTTTCCCTGAGAGCAAATTAGAGACCGTTTAGGAGCTGAAAGGGGGTCCGGGAGATGAAGAGGGGCAGGAAAATCCCTTCTCTCCTTGACAGGGGTCTACAGTTGGCTCAAGACGACAGCTACCCACTGAACGAGTATCATCCCCAACCCACAACTCCTGAGTTCTCCCGACTGAGGCTAGAGCTCTAAGGAGAGGGGACAACGAATCATGCATTGCCCAGCCCTAGAATGCTAGCTACCCCGATGGCGATCCCGCCGCGGGGGAAAAAGCTCCTGGACCTCCCAGGTCGCCCCCTCCTTTCATTCCCACCTCTCCTCAGCCTTGGCCTCACAGCATCTGCTACCGCTGCTATCTCCGGAGTCCAAAGCCAGCTTTTCCTCAGTCTCTTTGCATTTAGCTTATCTTTAAGAAAAATGACCTCCTTGGCTCGGCGCCTGTGGCTCAAGTGGCTAAGGCGCCAGCCACATACACCTAAGGTGGCAGGTTCGAATCCAGCCCGGACCCGCCAAAACAATGACGGCTGCAACCAAAAAATAGCCGGGCGTTGTGGCCGGTGCCTGTGGTCCCAGCTACTTGGGAGGCTGAGGCAGGAGACTCGTTTGAGCCCAGGAGTTGGAGGTTGCTGTGAGCTGTGATGCCAAGGCACTCTACCCAGGGGGATAGCTTGAGGCTCTGTCTCAAAAAAAAAAAAGAAAGAAAAATGACCTCCTTCAGGCAGCCTTCCAAGGCCTTGCCTAACCTGGAGCCTGGTACCTGAGCGCCTAGGCCCCCTCCCCACCAAGCTGGTACCTCCATATGACAATCTGGGAGACCAAACTACAGTACAAGTTCCCACCCACCCCCGCCCCCAGACTGACCAACAGTAGTTCGGCTGCCCAAGGGCTCATGGACCTTGCCACTGGGAAAGCAAGCACTAAATCCACAAAAGCATAAAAAAGTTTATTGGAGCATCATGGTCAGGTGGGCGGGTATTGCTAAGTCGTGGGGGAAGGAGGCCGATCCTGCCGGCCGTGGGGGCCCCTAAAGTGCACTCGGTGCGGCAAGGGTGGGGTGTTGCATAGAGTCGGGCCGGCCGCTCCTCCTCGGCCCGTCAGTTCCTTGGCCCAGCTAAGCTAGGCGGGCCTCCCGGCCGCCCCGCGCTCCGGGCTCGCCGCTGCTCTGGCTCACGAAAACAGCGGGCGCACGCGCCTGCAGCGCCAGCCCCGGCTCCCGACCCCTTCCCCCTGGGACAGCCAGCGCCGCGCTGCCCAGGCGCGTCTGAGCCACGGGAATCACGTCCATGGACTCGGCTGATGCCGAATGGTAAGCGCCCGCGGGGCCAGCGGCGTGCACCGGGCTGGCGCCCTCGGAATCAGTCGATGACGAGCTGGAGCTGCAGACTGGGGTCCTGGGCTCTGCGCACAGGAGGGCAACGTGAGACCAGGGGCTGTGACTCCGGGCTCTGTTCTTCCCTCCCTCGGAGTTCCCTGAATAAGATCCATACAGGAAGGGGTGCTCACCCCGCAGAATCTCAGCCTTCGGAATCTTATACACGCGACACGTACTCTTTTTCTGCAGAGGCACAGGAGAAACTGAAGGCCCCACGTCGCCAAAGCAGCAGGGGCATATGGCAAAGAGGAAGGCTTCTTTTCCACCCCCCTCCAACTAGACAGGGAGCCTGGCATTAGTCCCTTCTACCTGGGGTCGGATCCCGGGAGGCAGAGCGACAGTGTCTGGGGAGGAGGACGGTGGATGTTCCACTTGGCCGCTGGTAGCAAGAAGGCTGGAGGGACTGAGGGGAAAGCAGGAAGGTCAGCCTGGGTGCTGCTCCCCAAACCCGCCTGCTGGAGGTTTTGATAAGAGTTTCCATTCCCAACAGATAGCAGCCTTCATCTATTCAAGGCCAGGCTGGGCTGTACCCAGACCCATGCCTCAGTCTTGACCTATGGCTTTTCTCCCACCTGGGATGGCCCTGCCATGCTAATGGGAGATGCCCAGGTGGCTTAGGTCCAACTCACTTGGCATTCACTGATGTTGGCCTGGCCCAGCCTGGGGGTGGTGCATGCACATGGCTGAAGGTCCGCATGTAGAACTCTGTCTCCTGAGGAAGGTGGGAGTCAGGGGGGCTGGGAGACCAGATTCAAGGACCTCCTGAGTCCTGAACCTACCCATCCCAAACACAGGCCACCCTCACTGGCCTCCATGGGATGGCCCAGGCCTTGCCCCAAGGCTGTCCTCCTGGTCCCCAGCTATGCTGGGAAAACCCTCTGCAGAGGAAGGCTTTAAACACCCTTTACTGGACCTCGCCCCAGGCCCAGGTCCTCACTTCATTTAGTCAAAACTCCACTTCCCCAGGAAGGCTCCAGCCCCATGGGTCTACATACCCCCTCTAGAGGTGCTCAGCCATGCAGAGGGGTGTGGAAGCTCAGGGATGCCCTCTCCTGTTACCAGCCCTTCTCAGAGCTCCAGCCTCTGAATGGATTTTTTTCCCTGGCTGAGAGCTGGAGCAGTTCACAGGCCAGAGTGCGCACCTGAGATTGTGTGCACAGCTCCCTGCTCCCTAGGAGCTGAATCCTGGGCATGCCCTCACCTTCACAGAGTGCCTGCCACAGTTCCAGCTGCTGGGTGTGAGGGGGAGGGGGGAAGAATGGTTTCCCCTGCCCTCACCCTGAAAGGGAAGGAGGTGAGTGGTGGAATGAACTGCAATCTGGGACCAGACTTATGGGTGAATTGTGACTTCCTTAATTGCTGATCTTCACAGCAACCCTGGGGGTGGCAGATGTGCCTCCCTACCTCCAAAAGCAACAGCGAAGGGCCTTGAACCTGGGAGGTCGCAGGAGCAGCTTAGGACTACATCCCAACCCGAAGGACGAGCCCGGACCCGCCCCTAAGGCTGCAGGTGAGGAAACAAAAGCCTGGCCCAGTCAGCCTGGGAAGGGCGTGGTGCGGAGTGTGAGCGGGGCGGGGGCGGGGCCTGGGATCCAGGCGCACCCCGACAGCTGTCACCCTCTCAGCAGCCATTTCCATGGAGACCGAGGCGTCCTGACTAACTCAGAAACGACACTAACAAGCAACTCTGTCTCTAAAACAAGCCTATGTTTGGGGGCAACGGCTCCAAAGAGGGGCCCCTCCCGCATTCTTGCTTGGGTTGGGGGTGGGGAGGCTGCTTACAGGGGCCC
Source organism: Galagoides demidoff (assembly GCA_963574575.1). NCBI lineage: Eukaryota > Metazoa > Chordata > Mammalia > Primates > Galagidae > Galagoides > Galagoides demidoff. The sequence goes on from CAUYQV010116367.1 coordinate 14,310, forward strand.
TGCAAAATCTAGGGAATAGAGCTCAGCCAGCCATCCCTGCCCAAAGTCTACCCAGGTCTACCCAGCCTGATCCTTTGGAAAGAGGTCTGGGAGTGCTAGTCTGGACAGGGGAACTCACGGTCAGGGATCAGATAAGAATTATAGGGATTGGAACCTCAAGGTACCCTCCCCACATCTTTTCCCTTCCCCGGTATGGACCCAGCACCCTCCAGGGCCCAGCAGAGAGGGACAATGCCCACCCTGGGGACCCTAGGTTCTGGAGGGTGGGGCAGAGAAGGGGCCAGCAGTAGAGGATTGTCCCAGAAGCCGGAGGGGCCATGATGGGACTGGAGCCAGGCCCTAACCAGCTGGGGAAGTCTGAGTTTCACCAGTGGGTCCTCACTCAGATCCCCCTCCTTTCATCACAGCTGTCCCTAGGACCCATCCTCAGAGACCTTCAAAAAATTGCACATTCCTGAATGGTACCATGGTACTTCTCAGCTTCAGCTCTCTCCCCTCTAAAGGAGGATAAGCATACCACATCTACCCTCTGGGTATGCCTCCTTTGAATCATTTTTAGATGGACAGAACTGCTGCCACACTGGGCCCCAAAGACCAGGCAGAGCAGAGGCACAGAGCCCTGGAGTCTGGGCATCCCAGGGCCAGCCCTGCCTCAGTGGATGCCAGCTGTGAATCTCCTGCCTGCTTCGCCTGCCTCAGTCCTCTCTGTGACGATGTCCATGGCAGAAGGACTGCCACTGTGTTCACATAGGCCAGTGCCCAGCACCAGGGCAGGTATACAGTGGTGTGGCAGAGAGGATTCCACCAACAGCCAGCATGCTCCAGGCCCAGGCCTGCACAGTCCTGGCAGCCTGGCCCACATGCAGGGTCCAGCCCTGGGGATGAAAACAGAAGAGGCGGGGTCCCAAGCCCTACCCCAATCCGCCCACCAGCCTATGTTTGTGTCCAGTTGCCATGAGGACTCAGGATCCACCACTCAGCCTTCCCAGCAATTCATGCCTGGGCCCCCTGCCTTCCCAGTCCCTAGAGGCTCTGAGGACTGGACCACCCCACCCCCAGCTGCTGACCTCAGGAAGCCACAGGGCGTGGGAATAGGGATAGGCTTGTCAGCAGCTGGGCTGGCCAGGCTGCAGAGCCCCTACTTCTGAGTGGGAAGACTTTAACTCTCCTAGACCCAGCTTCTACTTAACCTTTCTCAGCCTCAGTATGCTCATCTGCAACATGGGTGTGGCAACAGTACCTGTTTTATGGGCTGTTCTAAGGATAAAGCAGGATAATGGGTATAAGGGCTCAAGGTCAGAGATGGAAATAACTGGTGGCTCCATCCTGACCACTGTCCCAATACTGCTGCAGTCCTGGTCACTGGTCCAGCCCTCTCTCTTCTGCAGCCCCAACCTGTCTGCTTCAGGGCTCCCACATTCTAAGCCCTCCAGTGCATGCTTGGAGCCTGGACAGGTGTGCACGTGAGGCCAGGGCCAGGGAAACACAGAGCTCCCTCTGGCTGTGTCCACACTTGAGCAAGTGGGCAGGTGTTCAGTACAGGCTTAGCCCCAGCTGCCCCCAGTATCTGTCCTCCAGAGGCAGTTCCAGGCTGGTTTTCCATGCTCTGCATCCTCACTGCGGCTCTCTACACAGCCCCCCATACCCCCAACACCAGCCCCATTTCCCACCCCTCAGCCCTCTGGGCCACCTCTATACCTGAATGGACCGCATCTTGGGGGGACATGACTCGAGCTCCCTGTGGGCCCCCTTTGCCTCCTGTGGTGGGCGGTGCTGCACGATGTACTCATAGGTGGTGAGCTTGTGCCAAACTGGGAGGGGGGGAGAGGGCTCAGTGCAATGGAGAGGGGACCCTGGAACTCATAAGGGTAAGGAGGGCACCCAGCTCTAGGCTGAAACCAGCGTCCCCAAATACACTAAGTCTTAGGGTGAGACAGGCCATCATAAAGAACCTGCAGTAGAAAGGGGCATAGTTTCAGGAGTCTACAGCCCAATTAGGGTCCTCCCTGCAGCCTAGGGAACTACATACCCCGCAGGGCAGGTGGGAAGGGGCACTTACTGAGATAAATGTGGAAGCAGAGCAGGTGGCCAAGCAGGGCTGTGGAGAGCAGGCCCAGAAGGATGAGAAGAGCAGCCAGGGCCAGGATGGCAGGAGCCTGGGTCTCCACAGGGGCAGCAGGCAGGAACACAAACCACACATCTGTGTGATTCTTCAGGACTGCAAAGCACAGGCAAAGTGCAACCAGCCAGGGCTGTGACCAGTGACCAGAACAGACCCAGGGTCCCAGGTAGGAATGGGTCTGGGGCCTAAACTGACCTTCAAAGTGTCGGTTGGTGCGCAGCCGCATAGGGTTGACAAAGAACTCCACAAAGACATAAGTGGCCACCAGCACCAGGAGCAGGACACCCAGTAAAGCAGATGCTACACTCTGTAGAAAGAGCCTGGACCCAACCACCAGCTGCTGTCAGCATCTGTGTGCTCCAGCTTAGTAAGGCCAGGAGCTCAGAAAGGCTCACAGCTGGGGGTGGGGGCCTGCACCTCTAGCCCACAGCCCCAACTCTTCAGAAGCCAAAGGTACAAACCAAAGTAAAGCTTGGGGGGCCAACTCATCTGGTGTCACCTTTCTCTGGGCCAGCAAGGCAGAAGACCCCAAAACCCACCCTCAGTCGTCCCCACTGGCACCGCAGAAGCATCTCTGTCTCAGAGCAGCACCCTGGATGCATACCATCCCCGCGCCGCCTTCCATGCGGGAGCCCGGGCCCCTCCCTCAAGCACACGACCCAGGCCCCCAGCAGCCCGGCCACTCTCACCGGTAGTTCCTCTCGCCCACACAGTTGTTGAGCCACTTGCAGTGGTGATCAAAGCCGCACACGCACTTGTTGCAGGCACTGCAGTGCTTGGAGCGGGCACTCCTGCGGGCGAGGGGCACCGTGAGGTCAGCAGGCTCATTGCGGCAGCGCTGCAGCTCCGGGGAGGACTCCAGCCGCCTCTTCCGCCACACCGAGGAGCGCGCGCCCCCTGCAGGCACCGCGAGGAGGGGCCCCAAAGGACTAGGAGGGGTTGGGAGCGCGTTGTGCTATGGACCGCACACCTAGGTAAGGGTGATATGAAACGGAAAAGGGGATTCCTTCCCAAAGAATCCCGGCAACAAGCCAGAAGATGCAGGTGTAGGGCGCAGGGAGCAGGACAGCAAGGCTACCAGGACCAGGGCCTGCATTGCTCTTCCTGACATTTCCATTCCCCTTTTCCCTGCCATTCTACGGGCATTTTACTGGCATTCTTCCAAAAAACAGTCTGTGTGGACTAGTCAAAACCATAGGCCCGGAGCTGTGGGCTGGGCACTTGTAATCCTACACTTTGGGAGGCTGAGGCGGGTGGTTTACTTGAGCTCAGGAGTTTGAGATCAGCGTTAGCAAGAACAAGACCCCTTCTATACTTAAAAAAAAAAAAAATAGAAAAAGTAGCCAAGCATACTGGTGGCCACTTGTAGTCTCAGCTACTCAGGAGGCTGAGGCAAGAGGCTCGCTTGAGCCCAAGAGTTTGAGGTTCTGTGGAGCTATGATGATATCATAGCATTTTACCCAGGTAACAGAGTATGACTCTGTCTCAAAAAAAAAAAAAATTCAAGAATAAACAAAAAAGAAAGGGAATCACAAGAAGAGCAAGCTACAATCTGGGTGAGTATTAAGGCAGCTCACTGCAGGAGGTCAGCTGAGGGGCAGCCACACTTAGCATGCAGGTGAGACTCTCCCAACCCCGAAGGCCCAAAGGAGTGTGGGAGAATGGGGCACCACCCCCTCCCCAGAAAAGACAGAGCCCTGCAATGGACACCAACTGCCAGAGCAGCCACCCAGAGACACCAGGCTGACTGGTACCTAGTGTATGGCAGGGTGCCCTCATGACCAGGTCCTTTGCACCTTACCACTGTGGGCTTCTAATTCCAGTGGACAGACTTCTGACTGGCTGCCTGGGTCTTCAGATTAGACATGTGGCTCTGGCCTTGGACCACATCCTCATCCCTTATCTCCCACCTGAAGGGGGAGACTGGGAAGCTCCAGAAGGGTGGGGAAGGCCTCCATAGAGGTAGCTGGGACCAGCCAGAAGATATGGGTGCTTTACATTCTGACTCCTCTCCTCAATAGGAGTGTAACCTGGGGCAAGTTGCTTGGCCTCTCTTGGCCTCAGACTGCTCATGGGGAAATGTGGGTCTGCTTAGGGCCAGGCAGCCGGGTTATGCATATGGCTCTGGTGTTAGTAACTATAGGACTTCAGCAGGCCTGTCAGCCTTTCTGGGCTCTTCCTCCTCTGTGAGGTGAGAAAATGCTGCCCACCTTGCAGGATGGCTGTGCACTGTGCTTAGCACATAGGGAGTCCTCAAGTGTTAACTCTCCTCCCTGCCGCAACTGGGAATGCTTGTAAGAGATGGGGAGATGGCATTGGCAGAATCAGTCACTAGAAAAGTTTGTGGCAGTGCCAAATGTTTCCTACTTTAACTGTTGGAATGCTCTTTCACATCTTCTGTTTCCAGTCACCCAATCACCTTCTCAGGGTCTTCTCTGTCACTCCAAGATTCTTTAAGACAAGGTCTTGTTCTATTCCCCACGCTACAGTGCAGTGATGCCATCATACCTTACTGCAGGCTTGAACTCATGAGCTCAAGTGACTTTCTACCTCAGCCTCTGCAATAGTGGGTAAAATATAGGTGCAAGCCACCATGCCAGGCTGCCTTCTCTCTCTCTTTTTAAAGACAGTCTTCACTTTTTTGCCCTCAGTAGAGAGCTGTGCTGTCACAGCTCACAGCAACCTCTAGCTTTGGTAGGGCGATTCTCTTGCCTCAGCTTCCCAAGTAGCTGGAACTACAGGTGCCTGCCCACAACACCCTGCTATCCTTTTTTTTTTTTGAAACAAAGTCTCACTTTGTCACCTTGGGTAGAGTGCCATGGCATCATAGCTCACAGAAACCTCAAACTCTTGGGCTCAACTAATCCTCTTGCCTCAGCCTCCCAACTAGCTGGAACTATAGGTGCCCACCACAATGCCCAGCTATTTTTAGAGACTGATTCTCACTCTTGCTCAAGCTGGTTTCAAACTCCTGAGCTAAGGCTATCTACCACCTCAGACTCCCAGAGTAATAGGATTACAGGTTTGAGCCACCATGCCTGGCCCTTTTTTTTTTTTTTAATAGAGACCAGGTTTTGCTATGTTCCTCAGGCTGGTCTTGAACTCCTGGCCTCAAGTAATCCTCCTGCCTCACCCTTACAAAGGGCTAAGATTCCATTCTTAAGCCACTATGTCTGGTCTTCTGAAGTACCAGGATAACTGTGAAGCCCTAGCAGCTCCTTTCTGCCATGCACCCCCTGCCAGTCCCCAGGCATACTCAGCACCCATATGTACCCACATACACACACACTCACACATCCACATCGCACAAATTGCAATGCAGGTCCTCAATGACGTGTGCATGTTGGCTGCGGTTAAAGATGGGCAGGGGGCCCGCATAGCTCTTGTCCCGGACGTTGGCATCTGCTGGATCAATGGAGACGGCGGTCAGGTGCACCACGAGGTGGCCAGCAAAGATGGCGCCCATGCACTAGCCCAGCAGGTTAAAGACTCACTCTACACTCTGCTGGCTGGGAGCCTGCCCCACTCCCTGTGGCCAGGGAACCTCTTCACCCCAAAGGCCAACTCCCCTAGAGCAGAGATCATCTGCCTGTGCCACCTCCCACCTGCAGCTACCCTGAGCCTCGTCATCAGACCTCTTCAGTGGGACCCTGTCCCCTTAAATGGAAGAGAAGAGGGGCCGTCTGGTAATGGAGCCCACAGCCAACACTGCCCACTGCTGCCACCTAGGGGTTCAAAAACAGGGCCCTGGCCTTACTGCTCCAGGTCCAGCACAAGTCCTGGCTGGGCTGAACTTAGGCCATACCATCCATCCCTAAAGTCAAGGGACCTAAAGTTTAAGTTGTGAACCTGTTTATCTTGCTTTCAAAAAAAGTCAGCTCTGAGAGGGCTTCAGCTATCCCCTTAGAGTAACTGGGTCAGATAGAGAATCCCTTGCAGACAGGGACTTTTACATTCACTGCCTACCCCACCCAGAGTCCAGGCGCCTGGAGCCCTAAGCCGAATGTCTGGGAGGACCTGCCATGCTCAAAGCCTGACAGGTGCAGCATGGTTAATTCCTGAAGCTGAAATGCAGCTCTTTCAGGACCTATCTGTTCAGTGATTGGGCCAAATGCCAACAACTTGCTGCAAAGTCTCCATGTGAAAATCACCCATATTTTCCTCCTAGGTGGCCGTCCACCTTCTTCCCTCCCTCCCTCCCCCCACCTGCCTACCCCATTCTTCATCCATGCCCTTTCAGGCAGACGTCATCCCTCCATCCTCCATCCTTCACCCGTCGGCTGTCCAACCTCCTTTCTTCCCTTCCTCCTCTTCCTAGCTGCCAACTTTCTTCATGAGCCAGGTCCTGCCCTGATGTGTCTCACCACACCTTAGAGATAATCCCCTGGCTGTCTGTCCCTATAGCCACTGCTGCAGTCAGGTCTTCATCTCTTGGCTGGGTCACTCTGTACCTCCTAAACCCAGCCCCTTCAGCCTGTGTTCCTTGGAGTCTACTCTTCACAAAGTGAGCTTTTTAAAAGCTTAAACCCAAATTGCTCCCTGTTTAAACCCTGCAATGGCCGTCAATGGCTCTCCAGCTAAAGTTCACTCCTCAAGGCTAGGTGGAGACCCCTTTTGTTCTGGCTTGTCCTAAACCTCTGTTATCGCCAGCTCCTGCACCTCCCCAACTCTAGCCTTCTTCAGACCCGAGGGAGGGCAAACATTTAGCTTCCTCAGCTCTAGCACTTCTCTGGCTCCACCCCCTGGTTCATTCAATCAGCTGCTTACTGAGATCTTTCTTTAGGCCAGGTACTCAAGGATATGACAGGGACAAGACAGTCCCTAGCCCTGAGGAGACAACAGTCTGCTAGAAAACCACAGACATTAAAAAAATGATTTAATTACAATGAAGAAAATTCATTGGATTATGCCAATCTGTAACCAGGTGACCTTGTCTAGTCTGAAGGGGGCTCCCCAAGACCTCATGGAGAAAGAACTGACTCAGCTGAGACGTGGGGAAGAAGGGATTATGGGGACCTGGCAAGTAAAGAAAAGAGGAAAAGGGGCCTGGCTGGAGACCGTCACTGCTGGGAACATGCAGAGTGCCAGCCGGAGGTATGGCTGGAGTGTGGTTCCAGCTCATGGCTGCCTTGCAAGAATAGAGAGTCCGTGTTGCCAAATGCTAACTTCTCAAAGGAACTAGAAATCTGGGTTTTTATGTGAGATTTCTCAATGTTTAAATGTTAAAGAAATAAATAATTTTAAAACAGACCTACAGAAGGAACACTTAAGATCTGTGCATTTTGTGTGTTAATTATATCTCAATTTTTGAAAAATCTGCAGGCCAGCTTAGCTTATGGGCTTAACCTCTGACTTAGCTGGGTGTTGGGGTTAAGGAAAGATCAAGGGGCCTCCAGACAGACATAGTGTTGAAGAATAGGGAACACAATATCAGAGGAAACTGGGAGGCAGACAAGGTCCACAACATAAAGAGTCATGGAAAGACCTTGAACCTCATTCCTTCAGGCAAGAAGAAGCCGTTAGAGCACTCTGAGCTGGGGAGTACCAGGGCTCTTCAGTTTCCAAGCCAGCACACTCACATTCACAGTTTATGTGTTCTGGTGCTCACACACATCCTAACATGCTGCTCACCCTCTCACCCTATGGTAGGCAGGACCCCTCCTGTCAGACAGAGGAGGAAGCTGAGATATAGAGAGCTGACAGAGAAGGAGGCTGAGCCCCAGAGAGCTGACAGAAGCTATTTAATCCTGCACAGCCCTGAAGGCCTGGATCAGAGACCAAGCTCAGGTGCTGACTCTATCCCCCAGACTTTTAAGCTCATCCCAGACAATCACTCTTAGGTGACTCTTGCTCCCTTCCCCTGAGGATCACCAGATCACCTTCTTTTTTTTTTTTTGAGACAGAGACTCAAGCTGTCACCCTGGGTAGAGTGCTATGGCATCACAGCTCACAGCAACCTCCAATTCCTGGGCTCAAGCAATTCTCCTGCCTCTGCCTCCCAAGTAGCTGGGACTACAGGCACCCACAACACCCAGCTATTTTTTGGTTGCAGCGGTGATTGTTGTTTGATGGCCCTGGGCTGGATTTGAACCCACCAGCTCAGGGATCACCTTCTTAAAGGACACACATGCCAGGACACTCTTGTACGAGTTCTCTGGACAAGGGCACTTCAACCCCCTGACCTTAAAACCATGTCCTCTTCTCCTGGAGGCTGGGGCAATGACACCACTGGGCTCAGGCAAATCCATGTTTGTCACTGTCCCTAGGAGCCTTCAGGGCAACTCTATCTTGCCTCTTGTCACATTCAATCTCATCCTGAAAGGGTCTGAGTTACAAAATCAATAAACTCATAAACAGTCCTAGGCATAGCCTGATAATCTGTCCATAAACAAAAACCACTTTTTTTTTAGAGACAGAGTCTTACTTTATCACCCTTGGTAGAGTACAGTGGCATCACAGCTCACAGCAATCTCCAACTCCTGGGCTAAGGCGATTCTCTTGCCTCAGCCTCCTGAGTAGCTGGGACTACAGGCACCCACCACAATGCCCAGCTATTTTTTTGTTGCAGTTTGGCCGGGGCCGGGTTTGAACCCGCCACACTCGGTATATGGGGCTGGCACCCCACTCACTGAGCCACAGGCACCACCCTAAAAAACACATTTTAAATGTACCAGAAGACTTACTATCTAAACGAATTCTGTGACTCTTTGAGAGTTACAGAAGAGTGACTTTTCGTGAAAAGTAGAAGCTTCTTTCATAAACAGAATAACCATTCCCTAATTTGTCCTTTGATTAGCTCTGAACACAATGAGCTTAAAGATAGTTTAAGGCTGTCTTCTGGCATGGCGCCTGTGGCTCAAGTGGCCAAGGCACCAGCCACATACACCTAAGGTGATGGGTTCGAATCTAGCCCAGGCCCACCAAAACAACAATGATGGCTGCAACCAAAAAAATAGCTGGGCCTTGTGGTGGGCACCTGTGGTCAAAGCTACTTGGGAGGCAGAGGCAGGAGACTCGCTTGAGCCCAGGAGTTGGAGATTGATGTGAGCTGTGATGCCATGGCACTCTACCCAGGGGGACAGCTTGAGGCTCTGTCTCAAAAAAAAAAAAAAAAAAGGCTGTCTTCTGTGGTCATGCCTATGGTACCTTGGTTGGTAAGAGTTACATCCGTGTGAGGCTTTAAATGCTCTAAAGCACTTTAAATCGGTCCACTCATCCTGTCACGTGGAGGCCAGGCAGGTAAGCAGCTGGTTCCTAGAAATGGGCCTACCCTGCTCTCCCCTACCTGTGCTTCCTGAGGCTCTGAACCCAGCTTCAGGCCTCTGCCATGTCTGTCTATCCCTGGCCTCCCTCTTCTCCCTACTAGCCCCACACTTTCCCAAGGATACAGCGTAGCCAGCAGGCACCCAGTGGTGAGGCAGTAGGGGAACAAGGATCCCAAAGCCGATCACAGCAAAGAAGAGGTACAGCAGCCAGGCCACGATCTGCAGGGGGTGAGGAGGCCAGCTCCACCCGTTGCGGCGGGATCGCTGGCCCTGTAGTTCCGGGGAGGGTCTGCTGGCCTGCTCAGCCGCTGTCCACACACTCTTCTCGGGGGCCGTCTTGTTGGAGGGCTTGTTGCAGATGGTCATCTCCAGAGGGAGAAAGAACAATGAGAGTATTGGCGGTAAGAGGCTAGGCTGGAGCCCAGGACCGGCTGTAGCTGGCCGGGTTTTAGTACCACAGTGAGCAGGCTGGGACCTGAAGCCACCACCCAGCTACTTCTGCAGGGCAACTTGGGGTCTTAGCATGATAGAGACGGGCAGTGGGGGAGGGTGTTTGCAGGGTGCTAGCTCAAAATCCCAATGCAGACTCTGGACCCAGCCTAGCCAGGACAAGGCAGGAGGACCCGGTTTATTCAGGACACAGTGTGGCTGCCTCAAAGTGCTGTGTCTCTACAGCCATCAGAGTTAAACCCAATAAGACATGTTCTCATCTGGTAACAATATCTGGCTGCGTCCAGAGCGATGAGAACACATGCTGATTCTGTCAGGATTAGTCACCTCTGTCCTGAGTCCAAATGCAAGTGTCAAAGATGGCCCCTGTATCCTGTGGGGCAGGGAGTGGGGTGCTCAGAAGAGGATATGCCTTTGTCCCTCAGCAGACCTGGAACCCTTTAGACTGGGAGACCCTGAACCTCTGCCCCATGCCTCAGAAGGGCTACTTAGCTGGGGAGAAGCCAGCACACATGAGAGAGGGAAGGATTCCTCTCACTTCCCTCCAGCAGCAGGAAGGACCACATCTCTCTAAGTAACCCTGGACCTCGTGCACAGATTTACCTCAAAAGGTGGGCTAATGCCCTCTAACCCACTTTGACAGGCCTCAGTCAAAGCCAGATCACTAAATAGCAGCAGCCCCCACCAGCTCCTCTTTAGCTCAATAGCTGGCCTCAATAGCTAAAGATAAATCAGGACAGGATGGGGTGGATATCATTTGGACCCAAAAGGGGACTACAGCTGAGGCAAGCAGCACACCTGGGAGATAGGCCAGCCAGCTCTGAGCTCTTGATGAATGGGCCAGGAGCAGAGATAAAACCCTAGTAGCTGGACTTTCCTTTCAGGAGCCCCTGCCTGTGAGCCAGGGAATCTGACTGAGCAAAAATGGTATGGCGGACTCCCCCCTGCACATCTGCTGGTAATGCCTTTCTTACCTATCAGCTCCACAAATAAGATCTGATCATCAGAACCAACCAGTCCCTTCACCCAGGAAACTTTCCCTGATGTACCAAGCGGAGTCAGGGGGCCCCTGTGCTCAGTCCTTATTGGGCAAGTCATTTTGTCATTTGGTACACTTGGCCATCCCTATGTCTGGTCCCCTGTTACAACAGTTTTCCCTGAAGGCAGTGAATGTGCTGTGATTCATTCTCCTATGACCCCCCACATGCCCTCCCCCAAGCACCCAGAACTATACCTTGTACATAGTAGATGCTCAGTAAACATTTGCTGACTTGAAAACATCTGAAATAAAAGGAAATGTGGGCACGGTAATGGAGTGGAATCCTGGTGCACCCAAAGCTATCTAGGCCCTACTCTGCCCTGTTACCAATCTTCCTAGCCCAGCCCTACCCTACATAGCCCTCACATACCCATCCCTTCCTGTAACCCAGTTCCCTCTGCTGACTATCATTACCATGACTGCTGGACAGTCACTCTTAGCTACTCTGTCCTTCAGTCCATCCAAGGCTCACAGCCAAGCTTGGCATTATTTCAAGTCACCTCTGAGTAGTCTCATCTCAAAGCTAAATGGAGCAATCTTAGTTTTCTCCCAGACATTCAATTGGAATTCTTTGGTTACTTGCCTTGTCTTCTATAAGATGACATAAAAAGGAAAAATAAAAAAGCTCCAGCTTTGGAGGAAACAGATATAGGTTCAGTTCCTAGCTCTGTACTTATTAGCTGAGTGGCCTGAGTTTCCTCATTTGAAAAACAGGGGTGGGGGCAAGGCACAGTGGCTCTCGCCTGTAATCCTAGCACTCTGGGATACAGAGGCAGGCAGATTACTCGAGTTCAAGACCAGCCTATTTTGGATTGCATGTGAAAACCCCACAATGCACCCCAGAAGTGTATTAATGTACATAGTTACCATTCAATAAAAAAAATTAAAAAATAAAAAATAAATAAAATTGCAACCTACCCCCCACCCCACCATAACACATATTCCATCCCTGATTAATTTTTCTCCTTAATGCTTATCACATAAAATCTGCCATATAATTTATTTACTTATTATGTTCTTTGTCTCTTCCCAACTAAACTATTTCCTAAAGACAGGTATTTCTGTCTATTTTGCTCTTAACTATACCCACAAGTGCCTGGTATATAGTAGGATAAATGTGTTCATTGAATGCATGAATGAATGGAGCCAGTGCCCTGCAAGGCCACACAATACACCTGGTTTCAAAGGTAAACTAAATGTTCTAGGAGTACGCATTGGGATCGGTGGTTTATTTTATCTAAGTGGACTGAGCAGTGGGTGTTGCCTGTTTTCTTTTGTGCTACTGTAAATACAGAATCAGCAGTACTCACCATAGTGATTACATTGTCCCTAACATACCCGGAAAACACACACACAGAGAGAAAAGTAAAATTATCTCGCTCTTCCTGCATCTCAAGACTAAGATCCACCAGCCTAAGCAACATAGTAAGAACTAATCTCTATAAAAAATAAGAAAATTGGCCAGGCTTATAGTCCCAGCTACTCAGGAGGCTGAGGTAAGAGGATTGCTTGAGCCCAGGCATTGGAGGCTGCAGTGAGCTACAACAATGCTATCGCACTCTAGCCCAGGCAATAGAGCAGGCATCCTCAAACTATGACCCGTGGGCCACATGCAGCCTGCCTAAGACATTTATCCAGCCCATAGGGTGTTTTTGCCACCACTGCCTGTCCTGCTTAGCAGCCAACTCGTCCCAGGGCCCATGGTCTGGCCCTCCAACGGTCTGAGGGACAGTGAACTGGCCCCCTGTTTAAAAAGTTTGAGGACCTCTGCTAGAGTAAGACTTGTGTTAAAAAAAATAAAGTAAATGAGATGAGGTATATATTAACCAGTGTGATGTAAGCGTTCCTATTCTAGATGAAATCAGTACATTGTACCCCATAAATGCATTAATGTATATATACACGATCTATGTATTTATGATTTAATAAAATAAATAAATAAATAAGACTAAGATCCTATTCTTAGGTTATATGCTTGGGAAATGCAACTTCCTGGCAGATATTGCTGAAGGATGGGAAAGAAAGCTCAAGCTATGACTTAAACATGGCCCTAAGGTTTTTGTGTCTCCCACAGGAAAGGCAGAACCTGATAAAACTGCAAACCAAAGGTGCAAGCAGTTCTTTGTTTTACAAAAAGTTTAAATTTACCTTTTAGACAGGTAATTCATAACAAAATCTACTCGCCCTCCAAAGCCTTTTAATTGTACAAAACATAAAGCAACGTGCCTATCTGGTCTTGAGGTATATAAGTTTCTGTGGTTCTAAAGAGAAAATACTAACTGGGGTAAGCATGGAAGAAGATTCTGTGAAAGTAGGATTGGTTTACCACACAGAGGAAAGATCAAACAAATATAGTCCAGCAAGGGAGAGGGGAGAGGAATGAGGGAGGGAAGAGAGAGAGTGATGGGTGGGACGTCACCCAATGTGCACACTGTGAGGGTGTTCAGCACGGCCTCTGGGTGAAGGGCTCAACTACAACTTGAACCTTACCTTAGAATTGAAAACAATGTAAGCCATTTGTACTCTCATATTAATTTGAAATTTTAAAAAGGGAATATGTATACTAATATATTCAGATTTAGAG
>CAUYQV010116368.1:0-34374 GCA_963574575.1 Galagoides demidoff
TGAGATAGAGGATCACTTGATCCCAAGAGTTTGAGGTTGCTGTGAACTGTGACGCCACAGCACTCTACCAAGGGTGACAAAGTGAGACTCTATCTCAAAAAAAAAAAAAAAAAAGTAACCAAAAAAACTGAGAAATAGCCAGGCGTTGTGGCGGGCACCTGTGGTCCCACCTACTTGGGAGGTGGAGGCAGGAGACTCACTTGAGCCCAGGAGTTGGAGGTTGCTATGAGCTGTGATGCCATGGCACTCTACCCAGGGGGATAGCTTGAGGCTCCATCTCAAAAAAAAAAAAAAAAAAACTGAGAAATATTGAAGAATCCAATCTGAGAATTAATGGGAATTACTGATAGGTCTACTGCATAAATATATAGACGGAAAGTAAGAAATGAACTTCCCTGAAATTCAGCAATATTTATATAAATTAACATTTGCTTAAAACATACCATTAGCCATATTTATAAAGATATCTGTTACTTCTTTAAAATATTCTCATTTCAAGTGTTCTCAGTTCAGATATGCCTTCCACCAGGACACTGAACTGTAGCCATCAATGAACATGCAGTAGGTATGAAAAATCTTTATTAAAACTGTTTAATTAAAATACAATAGCTTTATAATTATTTCATAATTACATAATTTTATAATATGTTGCCCTTACTATTCTATGTGCTGGATCTAAAATCTGTAATAATTAAAAGCAATATTCCCAAATATATTTCTACTCAGCCATTAGGAATGGTTAAATTAGCTAGTGGGCATGAAAATGGGAAAGAAAGATTAAAATACATGTGAGCATATGCTGGGAACGCAGGCTGAGCCGACTGCACTTCCATGATAGGAAGTCAACTCAGAGACAGATCATAAAGTAGAATTAAAGGAGGTTATTTAAAATACACACCATATGCCACACGGAACAGGTAAAAAGTCAAAAATCTTGAAATAGGAAAAAAGTGGAGCAGAGCACTGTTATTTTTTGTTATAAGCTCTCAAGCATTACTGTTTTTAAAACAATATACCTGGTTTACTTGGATAAACACTGAATTCTAAAAAGCAGACACCAATGGAAAACGTCTCACCAATAGTCATAGCTCTCATCCCAGTTGTCAAAATGGACCAGGAAACGATTGTCCACCATATCTGTTACCGTGGCAACACAGATGAATGCAGGATTCTTTTTGTCTACAGCCTCAAGCTTCATACCAACTCGAAAGCCTGATGGGATCACTGTCTACAGAAACACACAGATTTAATTAGAGATAAGCGCACACTTAACAACAGCGAGACCTGCGCTCTCCCTGCATCTCTTGCTCAAAGGCCCAGCAGCCATCGTTGCAGTCGCGTCATTTTAAAATCATGTGCTAGTTTCACAGCAGGGTTGCTTTCCAACAAGCAGCGATTAAAAAAAAAAATGCCCTATTGCTACACCCAGTTAACTATCTGGGCCTCAAAACTATAACATTCACAACCTCACAGTTTAAAATAATTAATTTTAAAATGTATCTTGGTACCTTTGTTAGAAAACCGTATCGGGTAGGCAAGTTTTATTCACCGTCTAGTTCACGTTTTGTCCTTTTTCAGACTTAACAATGAAAATTATTTCACCCCAAATATGCACTTAATCAAGTTAAAAATGTGCATGACTCAGTATAAATTCACTCCCACTTCTAAAAAGGCCTCTCAAAAGAGTACTGAAAGTAGGTCATCTTCATATATGAAAGGCTACAAATTATTACAACTTTTACTTAACGCTACAGATACTTTTTAGTCACAACAGCATCAAAAGAATTGTTAATGTATACAGCCATCCAAAAGGAAATTCAGATTATCAGCCATCTGGGCCCTAGAATGAAAGCAATATAAGTTCGATAACAGTGCTTGATATACAGCAATATGTAAACATCTCTTACAATCTTTTGTGAGGAAAAATATCCTAATGTTAGAGTACTCAGGTATCAATTATGCCAATCGCAGTACACCATAAATCGTTTCTTCCCTTCTAAAAAAAATCCTTCTGCCTAGACTGAAGTGTATGGATGTGATTCTAACTACTTTAGGAAAAACAGATACTATCTCGTTTTACTATAATTAAACAGCTATTATTGTAAAAATGCAGATGACTGTGTACCTGAAAATGTTAGAACAAGTCTGGTCTGAATTGAAGGGAGAGGCACTAATGCTATACGACAATCTTCACTACACAATTAAATCCTAAAATTATTTACCAGCATTCCAGCCATAAACATTTGAGCATTCTGAGGTAGAGGAAGTGAGAGGTGAAAAATTAATTGCCTCTTAGATACCAAACACACAAGCCAAGATTAAGTTCTATGCCAGCAATGCACAGAACTTCAGAGGATGGTACAAGGCAGTTAATAAATCCCTGACTGAAGTCATCGTCAGAGAACCAGACAGGGATTAGGAAGCTTGGAACAGAGATGGCAGGGTTTTCTACCTAACTGACCTTCCTCCCGGGGTAAGTTTTGTCGGAGAATAACTACTGACAAGGCAGTATTTACATTTCAGCAATTAAGCTTCCTCTCAAGTGAAGTGTTTTAAAATAATCACCTGGTTCATTATCTCCACTAGACACACACACACACACACCTTCTTCGGTTCTCTAATTCAACCCCGGTTATGTTCAATTTAATCAGAGAACATTTCAGCCATTAGACTGATGCTCTCAAATCAACTGGTTAAATTTTTCCCCAAGGGAGGGTTTCTGGAGAGGGTGAGAAGGTTTTTCCCATTCTGGATGTTCATTTCCACTTGGAGGGAACATGGCCAGGGAAACGGTACTGCCTGCCTCCACCTCCCACTGCCCACTACCTAACTGGCAACTCTGAGCTGACTCCTAGGAGGAAGCTGGGTGCTCTCTGCTCCTTGAGGGTCTGGTGTTTCACGGGCTCAGGAGTTGGGGTGGGAAGGGACACTCTCTTTAATTCCAGGGCTCAGAAGCAGATACAGCCCACCCCCTACTGGCTGTAAAGACGGTATTTTGCTTTTCTACTTGTTTGTCCTCTGTTCTTGGGAACAGAAGACTGGAACCTGTCCGGCGCTCTGAAGAGATGTGTGCCATCAGAGGAACACGTAACAGAAAGCAGGAGCACCGGTGAAGAAGCAGAAAATACACACACGTCTAGACTTTGCTTCTGTGATGCTGCTAATACAGCTATATGCTGGAGCAAATGTCAGTCAGTCTCCAGCGGCCTCAACTGAAGCAGGGCGCCCTTCACCGCCCCAGGTGAACCCCATCTGAACAGCACTCCTAAGTAACCGTAACAATAAAGTATCTCAGTTTCACCTGGATTTTGTACATTGTCTTCTATAATTCAATAAAAAAGACAACCATCAGATGGCTATACATTGCATATATATTCGTGAAGACTTTAAGCTAATTTTCAAGTTTAAGAGTACTCTATCAAGGCAATAAAATTTATTATGGTTCTTTATTAATTTATCATTTGTAATTTCTCCCATGAGATACTCAAAAATTCACTTCCATTAAAAGGACAAGTACTTTAGATAAACTTACTATATTCTGATTTTCAAATAATGACTTCGGAGCAGCCTGAGCTTTGCATGTCTTAAGGTAGGTCTGCCAATTAAATTCTTCTTCTTTATATCCTAGAGTAAGCACATATGAATAGACTTAGGGAAACAATGAACTACTGTACACTTAGTTTTCTGGTCCCACTTTTACATACACATAACTCCAACATGCTCCAATCAAGCTATCAAGTGATTTTTTAAAAATGAACAAAAATTAACTCATAATTCATACCAGTGACCCACAGCTGTGAATCTTATTATTTTTTCAATTCTGAATGAATAAATGGTAGGAGATATAAAGACAAGGATGAGAAGGAAATGCATTTATGTCCGGGCTGTTTCCACCGGTGTGTGGGCAGCTTCCTCAGCAGTGAGACTAGTGAATGGGACCGATCAAGTTCTCTGTTCTTCCCTCGCTTATTCTATTAGGGGAGATTAACTTAGAGAAGTTATGGAACTCAGGGGAAAAGAAGTAACAAATCAGGCAAAATCTTTTTGGCCTATCACCACAAGAATGACACTAAAAGGTTCATGAAGTAAGGATGCTGGCCAATTACACTAAGGGAAATATCCCTGCATTAATTTGCACAATTTTATTGAAGTCGACAGTTTCTTAAAGAAAGGAAATTGAGCATTGTATTTTATCAGCTAATGTGCTCTCTTTTACTTTCATTAATGTCTCAAAGGTGGCATGAAAAAAAACAGCCAGTAATTCACCATAAATAAGAGGTCAATTCATAAAAATGCTTACAAATTTTCTTTTTCATCTTCAACTTTCCTATGCCTTTTTGTCTAATCCTCAGCTACCTGGAAATAGGGATCTGCCATTGATTTTTCACCTACAAGCAAAGATTGGCTGGCACCAGCCACATACACCTAAGGTGGCGGGTTTGAATCCAGCCCGGGCCCGCCAAACAACAATGATGGCTGCAACCAAAAAATAGCCGGGCGTTGTGGCGGGCGCCTGTGGTCCCAGCTACTTGGGAGGCTGAGGCGGGAGGCTGAGGCAGGAGACTTGCTTGAGAGCAGGAGTTGGAGGTTGCTGTGAGCTGTGATGCCACAGCACTCTAACAAGGGGGACAGCTTGAGGGTCTGTCTCAAAAAAAATAAATAAATAAAAATAACAGCCCTGAGACAGGCCAAAAAATATCACATTAGTAACCTAAAATTTTTATTTCAGATTAATAGAAAGGTACATACAATTAGGTTACATTGTTTGAGTTTGTTAGGAAAAAACCAAGAGTCTTCACCCAGGAGGTGTGCTATATACCTCAACATTGTACCCATTAGGGGAAAGCTCACTGAGCTGAGCCCCCCTCTTTTTCTTGCAGTTTTTTTTTTTTTTTTTTTTTTTTGGCCATGGCTGAGTTTGAACCCCTCTTCGTGAATTTAATTGTGTTCTTCCTTTCGTACATGGGTTGCTTTCTTTTCCTTTCTTGAGATACTTTACTAACGAGAATGTTTTTCAAGTCCATCCAGATAAATACAAAAAATATGAAATCTCCCATCCTTTTTTTACAGCTGAAACAGTGTTCCATGGTATATATATACCACAGTTAATTAATCCATTCATGGGTTGATGGGCACTTGAGTAATGTAACTTTCTGACATCAAGTAAATAATGATAAATGTATCTGTCTCAGTAAAATAAGTTTAAAAAATGTAATAGTTGAAAAGAAGGAAACAAGATATTAAACACCTTAGAGATGGACTGAAAAAGGCTGTTCTTAGATCTTTATATAAACATAAAAAAGGAAAAATCACTATAATAAAGAACTCAATTTCAAAAAAAGTAATTGCTCTGAGTTCAACCCCCACCTAAGTCAATTTTCAGAGGTGCCTTCTCCTTTTTAATCTCCTAAAATATTAAGACCTATAAATTCATGGATTATTTCTCAGGGTTTTCTATATACTGAAATATCAGTACATAAACTTAGTTGTATAAACCAGTTAAAGTTCCTTTTCCAATCAGTTTTTCAAGGAGGTATATATAATAGAAATCTGTATGTAAAAGTTGCCTGCAAAGTTAAGTACCATGCAAACACTATTTTATATTCAATAGGAACATGGATATGGTTTAGTCTCTTGTTGGATTCTGCTTTTAACTTCTTTCACTTTAGTAAACATTTGTCATCATAAATAATAGTTTAAATTTGGGGCCTCACGAATTATCATAAAGTCTGAATTCTTAAAAATTCCAAATCGGCATGTAAGAAAATGAGTTTTTGCCAAATTTAAAATATAAAACAAAGCATGACAATACCTTTGGGAGGGTGGAGTTTATGGCCAGTTTTCTCGCACCACCCGACTGGGTGGATATCCAGAGCATCTGCATTGACCCAGAAGTCATAGCAGTCCGAATATCCATCAAAGTGAAGCTTTATCCGGTATCCACAAACCTGAAATAGGTAAAGCAAGTTTGGGTAATTAAAAAACAAACACACACAGAAAATTCATATACATACACAAAAACAAACATGGACATCTAGTACAATGTAGCTTATATTAACCAAACTACTCACATCAACAGCCACAAAAACTCAATCAAAATCTAAAGGCAAAGGCTATTATATTAGAAAGAGCTGAGCTGTGGTGTTCTGGCGACATCTGACTGAGCTGAGCATGTGGACAACTGAGGAAGAGTAATTTTCCCACGAATACAAGTCCTTTCTCCATCCCCTATATTGGACCAGCACATGCCACCAGGGTGAGGTGGCAGGGAAGTAGCCAGATCGGCATCTCACACAGCTCCAGCAAGGCCCACGTGGGCGCTCGGGCCATAGTGAATGATGTGGGCCACATCGGGTCAGCACAGGAAGAAAAGGCAACACATTTTCTTCTCCAGCAGTAGTTGGGTTGGAAGACAGACAAGCTCCTTTACACTACAGGTGAGACAGGGTCCTTGGAATGTTAGGAAGAACTCACTCTGTAACACATAGCCTACATCTGCCTACAGGACCCCATTAGGGACATTCTGAGTTAAAAGGACACTGGGGTTTTGGGGACCTGACCTGGGTCGTAGTTCTGCCCTCGGTTGTCAGAGGGTTCAGCCTCTCAATCTTCCTCCCACTAGCACGTGCCGCCATGTTCAGGTAGAAACACACCCCACACCTACCCCAGGAGCACCGCCCTGCAGAAGCCTGAACACAGGTGCAGAGCCAGGGCAATTAATCCCCAGAGAATGAGGTGGCTGTACAGTTACCATCACAGAAAGTTCTCTAAAACATATTGTTAAAATCCAAGTGGCAAAACAAATGACACAGGCTGAGTTCATTTATGAGAAAATTATCTGTGTGGGCGTCCACAGGTGTATATGATTATATGTACATGTATATGTACATGTATATAAGGAAATGCATTCATATGCACAAATTTATATACACGCTTACACATATGCATTTAACTTATAGAAAAATGTCTCGCAGAGTATCTGCCAAAACATTAACAATGATCTATTGTGAGAAGTGGTTGCGAGAAGGAAAGGACAAAAAGGGAATGATGGACGTTTTATATTTTATCTTACATTATAATGCATTGATGCATTTTACATACATGAAATTTACAACTCAACTGACCCCCCTCTAGAGAGATCAGACTCCCCACAAAGCTGAGCCTGGACAACCTGGGAAACACAGTGTCTCACGAAGAGTAAGTAGTCCCCACCCCCCGGCCTTGCCCCTGCACACCACTCTGAGAAGGAACTCAGGGCCTGCTTCTAGACTCTGCCTCCCGCTCAGGAGTCTGGTCATTGCCTGAGAGCTAAGTCCGTTTAGTTCTCTTCAGCCACTAGTCCCCTTGCAGGCCTACTGCTCTGAGCTTCTGTCCCTTTGAGCCACCCTTGTTCTGGTTTCCCAAAAGTCTCTCTTCTCATCTCATACCTTCTGGGGTGCTATGCTTTGTTAAAAAGTCTCCCACGTCCTCAGCCCCCCTGCCAGAGACAAACGGAGTTCACCACTCTCCAGCCTTTCCTCAGGGCTGCTCGTCTTCCTAGCTCTCCAGCCGGCCACACAGCAGCTCCTGGGCCGGTGCCTCTTTAGTGATGCCACCACCTCTCCTGTCACCATCCACGTGCTAACCTCCCCAACAGCCCCTCTACTCACCAAAGGCCCAGCCCACTTCCTCTCACTCTCTGAGCTCTCTGTCACCCACAGGATGACTTACCCAGGAGCCTGGCACTTTGGCTGCCTTCATTTCCTCGCCACTTCAAACCCTCACTCCTGTGGCCCTAGTTCCCTAGTCCTCATCAGAAGCTGCTCTGCTACTAAGTGTGGAATGAGAAAACCCAACCCTATCAACCCATACTCCTGTTCTTTCAGTTCGCCAGGCCAGGTATTCCCAAGACTCTTCCTCCTCAACCTGAACAAAAGACCTCATATCGATCCTTCTGGCCCCTCAGCCTCAGCCTTCCTTCCCCTATCAGTCCCTTCAAACAGTTTCTTGCCAACATTTAAAAAAGTTTTGCCCTGATGTCTTTCACAAAACATCTGCCTGGCAAAATATCTCATCTCGAGTACCCCACTAGTCCATACTTAGACCCCGCCTAGTGAATGGTGCTGGGAAAGAAAAATGACACCCTGTCTGTCCTTCTCCATTATTCACGTGGTCTGTACTTGAAAATTCATCTACTTGCTAAAATGTGTTAGCAAGTGACACCCACAGTGACAGCCCGAGTGTGCATGGACGCGTGCACACACAGAGCAAAAAAAGTTTTGAGTTGCTGAATTTGTGTGTTCTGCCAGTTCCCAGAAGAGGTAGAAGGGGGCACTGCTGTTCCGTGTTGCATCAGCTCTCCTGCTGTGAACAAGCGTCCCATGCGTGGTCTATTTAGTGCCTCATGTTCTACATCTCTGTGCTTTCTGCTGGTGATTTTGCTGTTCACAACGGCCTCGCACACAGTGAAGGGCTGCTGAGTGTGCCTAAGTGCAGGAGGGTTGTGATGTGTTGGAGGGAGAAGATATATGCTAAATGAGCTTCATCAGGTGTGAGTTCAATGTTAATGAATCAACAATACACATTAAGGCAGGTATATTTAAAAAGAAACACACAGGGGTGGCACCTGCGGCTCAGTGAGTAGGGTGCCGACCCCATATACTGAAGGTGGCGGGTTCAAACCCAGCCCTGGCCAAACTGCAACAAAAAAATAGCCAGGTGTTGTGGTGGGCGCCTGTAGTCCCAGCTACTCGGGAGGCTGAGGCAAGAGAATCGCCTAAGCCCAAGAGCTAGAGGTTGCTGTGAGCTGTGACGCCATGGCACTCTACCAGGGTGACAAAGTAAGACTCTGTCTCTAAAAAAAAAAAAAAGAAAGAAAGAAACAAACAAACACAGAAAACAAGGTTTCATACTGATGAGTAGACAGAAATGTGAACAGAGGCTCTCAGAAACCTAACCCTGTGTATTTCCTCTGGGATGCAATGGTGCCATATTCGCTGATTAAGAATGGACCAAGGGGAACCCACAGTACCTGAATGCTGGGCTCCCTTGCTGTACTGCATGCAATCCTCCCAGAAGGCCCACCCAGCTTCCCCCCCCCTTTTTGCAGCAGCCTTTTTAAATTTTCTTCTTTCAGCTTCCAATCCCACTACCTATATCCTCACTCTCAGTTAATAATTTACCTTATATGTTAAAGAAGTTCCCTCAAATGTCTGCCTCCAAAGTGATGCACCTGCCCATAGCCACAAACCCCAGTTTTTCCCCCCTACAAGACTGAGACCCATCCTGGCTAAGACCTACACCTCCTCATATACTCAGGTGTCCCATCTTCTCCCCGCCTCTTTCTCTGAGCCCTCCAATACTCTACTCCCTGGACTGCCTCCCAGGCTTAGGCAGACAAATTCTCATCACTCTTGGTCAGAATATAGCAACCAACAAATTATTTTGGAGCCAAAGTAACAACATGCATCAAAAATTTAAATGTCCAGAATTCTTCAACTGGGAATTCTAAAGATGGCTCCACAGACCTACTTACGTGAGCAAAAACAAACATCTATAATAGGATGTTCACTGGAGCACTTATTTGTGTGAATAAGAAAATGAACACCACTCAGCTCTTCATCAATATATGAAAAGTTAAGTGAATTATAGACAATTCCATAAAATGGAGCAATACCCAATGGTTACAAAGAATGTGTACACATAATGTAATATATGTATGAATCACAAAAGCAAGGTGCAGAATTATTATAGATACTATGAAACTCTTTATATGTAAAAAAGAGAAAAAAGTACACATGCACATATTTTTAAATGCAGAAAAAACATCTGGAAGGAACACAGCTGCTGAGGGTCATGCTCTCCGGGACCTGGAAGGAGGTGAGGGAGGGGACAGAGGACTTCTGTTGTTTATAATACACATTCACACTAGATGAAGTTCCCATAAGGCCCAAATATTACTTTTATAATTTAAAAAGTTATTTAAAAAATAATTTTTTAAAAAAATGTGCAAAGTAAAATAAATTTCCTTCAAAAAACAGGAACTGAAAGACACATATACCATAGAAATTCTTTTTCTCTTTCATAGCTAAACTTCTCCAAACCAGTATAGGCTCACTGAACCTGTTTCCTCACAATGCTCGCATAAAACTCAGTTCTGTCTCAAATGAACTGCCCTGGCCCGGGACACACTAACCTCATCTCCCTCATCTGAAGCATCTGATGCTGCCCTTCCTCCCCTCAGACACCTGCTCATTCTCCCTGGTTCTGCTGGAGGCCCATCTCATCCAGCCTCCTTTCCAGATCCTTCTCTAGCACTTTCTCCTGTACCCACCCCTAATATTCCACTATTCTCCTGCGCTAGCAATTCACACCTTCTCCCCTCTCTGAGCAATCTCATCCACTTCAAAGGACTAATCCAATTATTCACCAGAAATTCTGACTCTCCCCTTCCAACTCCAAAGGGCCAAACAAAACCTCCAGAGTGCAGGAGGGAGAACACATAGGATGTCTGATCGAGTTTGAGAGGGACAGGATTCTCACATTCTATATACAATCTGCAAAAATGCTCCACATCAATTTTCTGATAAGAGTAGCCATTTCCTTTCACTGCATATTACATTTATTACAAGTCACAAGTTACTTTAGCTCTGCCTTAGTTTTCTTATCTGAAAAACAGGAGGAATTGGCTCCATTTCAAAAGTTATTATTTTTTTTCTATTTTGAGACAGAGTCTCATGTGGTCGCCCCCTGTAGAATGCCCTGGTTCACAGCAACCTCTAACTCTTGGGCTCAAGCAATCCTGCCTCAGCCTCCTGAGCGCCTGGAACTATAGGTGCATGCCACAGTGCCTGGCTATTTTTAGAGATGAAATCTTCCTCTAGCTCAGGCTGCTCTCTGACTTGTGAGCTCAGGCGATCGACCCACCTCAGCCTCCCAAAGTGCTGGGATTACAGGCATAAGCCACCACACCTGGCCTCGAAAGTTATTTTGAAAATTAGTATGAGCTAATAGAAAGAAAGCACTTGGATCAGCACCTGGCATGCTCTATGTAACTGCATGCCATCATTTACGGAGATGGTCATCACCGACCTATCACATGTCACTGGGTCCTGCAGGAGCTGAGCTTCTTACAAATTCACGAAGTTGATGAAAAAATACAAAGATACCTAAAACTAGTGCACAAAACAATCTTACTGTTTTGGAGAGATTTTTAAAACATACATATTCCTGTCTCAAGAGAGGGAGCAAGGAGGAAGCTAAAATTTTATAAAGTGCCCTCAGGAATATACTGGATTGAGATACACACCCACACACGAATATACAAAGATACATTCACATGTGTATTTATCTCCACATATATGTATATGCATATATGTGTGTATATATATAATTAACTTGGTCACTTTTTCCTGAACAATTTCACAGAGATACTGCAAAATACCTAAAAAAGACCTAAGGAGCTCCACTGGCCTATTCCTGACATAGTATGGTAAGAACTATGCAATCAGAAAGATCTGGGTTCAAATCCTTGTTCCATCACTTTGAAGCTGTGTGGCCTTTTATTTATCACGTCCCCTCTCTGAGCCTTAGTTTGCTATAGAACGAGGATAAAGAAAAGACGACCTGCACAGTATTCTTAGAAAGATTAGATGAGATCATGTACACAAAACACCAAGCACTGAACCAGGCATGAAGTAAGCCCTCAAATAATGGCAGTTTGTCCTCTTTATTAAAATAATCATCATTTCATTTTTGAAGAGAAAGATGAGGCAATACCTACCTCAGCCACCGTGAGAACACAGTACACAGACTGGTGCTCTGGGTCCACGCCTTCTAACT
Source organism: Galagoides demidoff (assembly GCA_963574575.1). Lineage (NCBI taxonomy): Eukaryota > Metazoa > Chordata > Mammalia > Primates > Galagidae > Galagoides > Galagoides demidoff. The sequence goes on from CAUYQV010116368.1 coordinate 11,821, forward strand.
TCATGCCAACCTTGAATCCGTTTTTGTTATACGGAAAGGACTGATACTAAAATGCAAGAGGACAGCAGCTTCAGCATCTCATCCTGAAGGCCTGGCTACAAACATCAACAACTACTGTTCTTAAAATAAGTCTATTTAACAAATATATAAACAAACAAATCCTAAAAACCTAAAAGGAAAGAAATAATTCAAGGGAAAAATGGACAAAAGCTATAAAAGGATCAAATGAAAAGACACTGGAAGTGTTACAGCTTTTGTCTTTTCCATATTTGAAGAGTTTTAACTTTACCCATAAGCGTCATACAAAGTAAAACTGTCACCAAGGTACTTTTCACCCATCAGGTTAGTTTGGTAACATCATGTTGGTAAGGTTCTGGGAAAACAGATGCATGCACACATCGCTAGGAGAAATGAACTTGGTTCAACCTCTAGCAATTTCATACGATCTACTGGTATGTGTCAATCAGTACTGAGCAACGTAAATTATTATGGAACACATCTAAGATGGAATACTCTATGTTAGTACAGAAGAATGACAAAGGGATTCACGAGCTGAAATCATCTCCAAACTGCCCAGGTAAATGAAAAAGCAACGTCTAGAAAGTATATATCAGATGTTGCCATTTGGTTTAAGGCAGAGAGGGGTGGATTTGTGTAAATTGCTTATATGTACCTAGAATTTTCCAGGAAGGGAATATAAGAACTGGTAATAGCAATCACTTAGGAGAGGCAAACCTGGACCTTAGGGGACAGGGCTGTGAGGGACACAATTTACATCCTTTTAGTCCTTCCACATTTTGAATCACATGAATACATTGCTGATTCAGATCATTAGCTGTCTTTAGACTTTAAAAAAAATGCAAGCAACTCTATTCTGTAAAGGACCAAAGTTACAGAAAATAATTACACCGAACAAGTTTATATGTAATTACTACTACGTTTAAATTAAATGTTCTTAATGTAGATGTACTCATCCTCATGTTTACTATTCACCACGCTGTAAAAACTCCCTATGCTCATACATATATAAAAAGATTCCTATGGCAGATTTATTATATGCCATGATTAAAAATAACTGAATAATGTAAACCAAAGGTCTGCAAACGACAGTCTGTAGGTCAAATCTGGCCGACCACTGGTTTTGGTAAATAAAGCTTTAGTGGACCACAGCCGCACTCCTCTGTTTACATACTGTCCCCGATTGCCTTTGTGCTACACCCAACCTGAGTTATTGCAACAGAGACCAGATGCCCTGAAATGCTTAAAATATTTACTAGCTAGGCCTTTACAGAAAAAGTTTATTGACCCTGTTTTCATCCAGTGATAGCAGCTTCTACTCAAAACTATACATGTTATTTAACTGATTTTAAATCACGTACGATGAAATATTTTTATTATAGCTAACATGATATAGTGACCCATTTTTCAATGTTTTGTTGTGACAATATAGAAATCATTTTCATTTTGCCAAAACCATCATGTTTGAATGAATGAAATTTTCTGCCAGTTTTTTAACTGCTAGTTTTTTGGGAGTAGTATCAGTATCCCTGTTAAAGTTCATGAGTGCAAACTCAGTAAATGCTGAGAGAAAAGTGTGTGCAAGTGTCAGCGTGCACCCACGCGTGCAGCACTGGGGAGGTGTGCCCACATCAGTGCTGTCTTCCACATAAACACACGGGTGAGAAACGATGTGTCTGAGAAGTGATCCCAAGTCAGACTTCCTAAACAGGCAGTGGGAAGGACAACCCCAATTTAGAGCAGCAACCCACAGCTCCTCTGCCTCCCAGACTGTGTTTCCCGAGGGCCAATACCTCCTTGAAGAGCTTCACCGGCACCGCCACAGCCTTCTCCTCCTCCAGGTAGGACGCCCAGCACCATGCTTTCTTTCCTTTGGGAGGCAAACCTGAAAGTCAAATCGGACTAAAATGACAGAAATTTCAAATTCTAAGAACTCAGTGATGCCCTCTGTGAACTCTCACTTCCCCCACGACTCCTGCACCTGGCTCTCCCGTATTTCCACGGCTGGTATCACTGTCTCAAGTCCTGGCTCCTCTTCCTGAGAAACGAGAGCTAAGAAGTGAACTGTGGCAGGCAGACGCCACAGCAGGGTGGAGGAAAGAAGTGGAAAGACTTCAAGGGACTGAGGAAGACCCAGCAGGAAGACAGAACCCCACCATAGAGAGCTTCTAGAAGCAGGACACGCAAAACATTTCTCCTAACAGATCAAGAAATTGAGGACTGAGGAAAGGCCAGTGCATGGAGTGGATGAGGAATGGGTATTAATCATGGAGAGATGGAAAAAAAATTCAATACGGCAAGAGTCGGAATTTTTAGATGCAAAAGGAATATGTCAGTGATGAAAACATGGAGGTAGCTATTATCAATTTTATTAATATTTTGGATTAATTTGACAAATAATGGAAAAGAAGGGAAGACTGTAAAAGCCTGATGGGCAGCAGAGTTGGAGGAAAAGTATCTTGGGGTGACATTGGAACAGGCAAAAATAGAGCCCATGAAGAAAACAGAAAAGCTACAGGAAATAAAAGGATTGAGGGAAAAATGTCCAAGAAGAGCCAGAGGCCTAGAATTCCATCCCGAGTAGAAAGGAAGGGGATGGGAAAGAAAGTTTCCAGGAAACAGATGTGTTGAGACAGAATACACAGTAACTGAGGAACTTACTCCCTTTCACCTCAGCCACAGAAAACAGAGTCATCTCTGAAAACACACAGCAGTTAGGCTATACACCTGGGGCATGTAGGGACACTGCCAATCCTTTTGAGGAATGAACAGAAGAACCCATGAGTAAAGCATCTGGACTCTGAGCTGGGGCGCCGGGCTGCAGGGGAAAGGTGACAGTGGGGCCGGGATCGGGGTGACGCAGAGCAGAGGGGCCTACACCAAAAGACTGGCCGCGCCAGGCCCAAGGGAAGCCTCGCAGAGCACTCTGGGTCCTCTATGGGAAGACTCGGAGGTCCCGAATTCACCCAGACAAAAGACTACAAGCAAGGCCCAAGGGCCAGATTCCTCATGGGAATAAAATACTGTCTGAGGAAGAACGAAAGGAAAAAGGTTCCCTTGTCACAAGCCACATTGTGCTTTGAGAGGAAACATTAAAAACCTAAAACCCTGGAAAATGAACCAGAACAGATACTATAGTAAAGGGGCAGACGCAGGAGCCGCCCACCTGATGGAAAAATAAAGATGTTCTCAAGCTTACCCTGAAGCCACTTGATAGTTAACCAATTTCCATTTTTCTCTTTACTTCCTCAGAACCTTAATTTTTACTGATAAAATGGAGTTGAAGAAAATTCCAAAGCAATGCTTGAACTGTCGCAGCATCCCTCCCAGTGAAAACTAAAATTTCTACCTGTGTAAAACGTTTTCAGTATCAGAAGGTTACAAGTAAAACCTTTCTCCATCAGCTCACCCTGCTTTAATACGGTGGAATCTCCTCGTCTTTTCCTTCGGGCTCTCTGTGAACCTCTCAGGATTCTTCCATCTTGTTTATTCTCCTACAAAGAGAAAGGAAAACGATGACTTTAAAAGTTCATGAAATTGACACCAATGAAAAGTTAGAAAGCTGTCAGGAAGCATTTCTTTTTTTGCTGTTGTTCTTTTCTTCAATTTCACTTCATAACTTGTAAGGAAAGAAAGAATATAGGACATTTGAGAACAGTGTTGCTTTTGGCCTGAGGTCAGTAGAAAATAAGACGGTTTCCAAGAACTACCGGCTGAAAGAGCAGGTACCTGGCTCTCTCCTGCTCTGCTCCCCGAGGCAGGGTCCACTCCCCGCTCCCGCCTCTCTGTTCTGGTCTCCCTCACATTCCACGGCCCTTTCTTCTCAGCCCCGCCTCTTTTCTTTCTACTTACTCCCCCTGGTTTTAAAGGTCATCTTATCTGACAAATACTCCTGTCCCTATCTCCAGCCCCCCTCTCCTTGACTCCATGTGTCTGCCCCCAACTGCCTACTTGGGCTATTCCCTGGATGGTTAATAAGCATCTCCAACCAGGATGGTCAGTGGACTCTTGATTCTCTACTCCACCCTGCCTGCTCATCCTTAGTAAAGCAGCGTGATTATCCAGTTAATTGTCAAAGCCAAAAAATCTAAGCAGCATCCCTGACTTTTCTCTTTTCCTTATACACTCCAACAAGCCTACCTCTAACACAGACCCAAGCCCACCGGCTTCTTTCTTCCACATCTGCCACAATAAACTCCAAACCCGCCTCCCTCATTCTACTCTCACTCTCATCTATCAAAGCTGCAGTGGTCACCTGAAAACATACATCATAGCAAAGCATTCCCGCGCCTTCAACTTTACGATGGCTTCCCTTATACTGAGAATACAGTAAAGACCCATTGCTCTGCCATACCATGAAGCCCCCATCCCTGGACCACCCATACCTCTTCAGCTTCACCCCCTCCACTCTCCTGTAGACCACAATGCTCAAGCATACTGCTCTTTTTTATTTCTTCAAACAGAAAATGCCATACAAGTTCTTACTGCAGAGACGTCCCCTAGCTCTGCTGCCCAGAGGACCCTCCATTCTTCACTTTTTTACAGCTGGCTCCTCGTTATTCAGACCACATTGTCCATGTCACCCTCTTTGGGAGGCCTCCCTGACAACCCACGTTAAAGCAGCCAGCCAATCCTAAAGTCCTATCTTAATTCTCAACATAGCACTAGCTGATATCTCTCCTGTTCGTTTGTTAAGAATGCAGCGTCTCAGAGAGGGAGACCCTGTCCTCCCTGTCTGTCTGACTCATCCCTAGATTCCCAGCTTCGACAACAGCTACCAGCAAATAACACTTGCTCAATATTGACCTTAAGGGAAATGCTTCCAGGCCTTGAGCCATTAATACACAGTTTGGGGATAATACATTTATGTTTTAATTAGCATGTTTTGAGTGACTTTTCCCCAAATATACCTGATATTTATGTGCCATTTTCTACCCACCCATATACTTTTATGAGATCTGCCTGCGATTTACCAAAATGGGAATGGCATTTTGTTGTCAAGAGGAATTTAAAATTCATCTACAAGGTTTTGCTCTTGCCTCTCACTCCAGCAATACATTTCAGGACATCCCATTTCTTCATCCCGATGGAAAAGTACCATATTTATTATTCCCATTTTGAGAGGGGGACAGTGAGATGTAGAGAGCTAAGGTGACTTGCTGACGGTCACACAGTTCTGGAACTAACACTGGAACTCCAGGAATTGGCTGCAGGGCAGGGCTCGTGATCATGATGCAACCCCTGTAAGAGGCCTCCCAGTGCTACCGGGGTAGGGTAAGAGCTACGTACCATTTCGTCATCCCTCTCTTCTCCATCCTCCTTGAGGTCGGCTTTCACAGATAATTTTGGTTTTTTCTTCCGACTACACTTGGGATCTTCCTCCTCGTTGTCTTCCCCTGTGTCCCTTTCTTCCTTCTGATCTCTGTTGTGTTTATAAACCCAAAACAGTGACAGCAGACAATACCTATCAAACATCTACATGTTGATCATCAGTGCAAAAATCGTTTTCCAATAAGTGCCCTCCCCAAGGGAAAAATGCTTAATCTTCACAGGAGAAATCCACAGGCATTAGAATATCACCTAACGCAATGCTTTAAAACCACTATTATGTATAACATCTGTCAGGGTAGAAAGTGGACCAAGAATCTAATTTATTAATTAGATTAATTTCACACACAGGCCGAGCAGCCGTGTGAAATAGTTTATAATTACTGGTTTACCATATCTGCCATCCATACCAATAAAAGAATCAATTATTAGAGATATTTGTTTTCAAGGTCATTTAAAGCAAGGATCTAGCAATTATCAAGAATGACAAATCAACCTAAAAGGCTAAGTGTGCCTTTGTAAAACATCAGTTGGCCAACAGAGACGGAAAATCCCCAAACCTGCACCTGATTAAAACATGTGGGAAACTCCACTGTAATATAAATGTCTAGTAATTTCTCTGTCAAATACAGCTTATATGTCAGAAAAACACCTTCTGGGTGATAAGACGGTGTTTTCTTCTTATCAGACCTCTCCCAAAGGTCATATACGATGGCCAGTCACAGTGCATGGCCCTGTGTCCCAATCCTGACTCTGCACCTGAGACCATCAGTAACACAACTCACTACACTATTCACAAAGGTCATTTTCATTCTGTTGATTACTAGTCAATCAGTGGGAGCCTTATTCCATATGTGGAGTTTTAGATAAGTTATGTGAGAATTCCTAAAATATAAATAAAACTGCATTTCCATAAATCTTAGTATCATTCAAATGTATATGTAGCCCCAGAAAACCTGAAATAATCTTAGCTGGGGAGCAATCAGATTAATGCAAAGACAAGGCTGATGACAGAGGAGAGGTTGTATTGCAGGCAGAATGTCAGCAGTACAACTCAGACAAGGCATGACAGATGTCACCTGGTCCAATAAAGGGGTCAGGGTCTACGTGCCTCTAAAGGAAAAGTGTCAGGGAGAAAGGTGTGAAGAGGTGTCAGATGTCAGAGAACACAAGCCCTCACAAGCACCATGACCTTGGACTCTAAAACCCATTTTATCAATGGAATGGGGCAAAAACCTACTTGTCTTTGATATGGCGAGCACAGTTCTGGCTGCAATAGTTTCCTCCAGAAAGACACTCATCTACATTGCCATACTGACAACAGTTCTCACAGAATTGAAGCCCTTCTACTTTCATTGGATCCTTCAACCTGAAAGGCATCCCAGTCTTCTCTGAAAAGACTAGAAGGTGGAGAAAAAAACATTTAAACCATGACACAACATATCCCACAATACAATCAAACTTTTTCTTCTAATAATTTTGTTAGCAATACGATAAAAGAATAGTGTTTGTTGAATGAATGATTGATCAATATATAGTTTAGCAAGGAGAGGGAGATGAGCTTGCAAGAAATCGTTCAAAACATTTCTGCAGAAAGGATAAACCAAAGTTGGTCCAAGGCGTTTTCTATAGACTTCAAAGTAAAATGAAGTCACTGAATTCTGAAGATACCACCATCAACCTATACAATCTTATTCTCCATTTGTCTCTTTGAGAAAAACCTACAAAGAGCCTCTGTGTTATTTCACATTTATAACCTTTTGATGAGTGATTCTGTTTTACTAAGTTGGTTAAATCAGTACCTCTTTATTTGACGTTTAACATAGCAGGTCTCCTGAATCATATTTATCCACATTGTGTAAGAACTTACATTTCCTTTCGCCTGCATAGTTTAGTCTAATCATTCATTCAGCAAACATTTTTTTAGGCACCAATTTATGCTAGACACTGATCATGGCAGCATAGACCTTGCCCAAGAGAGCTCACAGTCTAGAAGAGCAGACAGGCAAGAAAACCAGTATTTATAATAAAAGGTGAGACATGCAATAATAGGAGCATGAGCAAGTTCCAGAAGTAGTATAGAAACAGTAGTGATTCATTCAGCCTGGGGTGAGGTCAGGAAAGAATTTTTCTGATAAAAAGCTTCAACGGAGTTTTGAAGGCTCAAGAGGAATTTACCAACTGGACAGAAAGAGAAACGGCATTCGAGCCAGAAAAAACAGCATGAGCAAAGGCAAGAGAGCATGAAACCACACGATGTGTTGGGAAAATTATACTTAATTCTGTGCTGCTGGCACCGCCAGAACACAACATACAAAGAAGGAAACAGAGCCTGAGGGAGGGAAGCAAGCAGGTGGGTGCAGGTCACCCAGATCTTTGTATGTTCTTCTGAAGAGGCAATGAAAAATCAATGAAGGGTTGAGGAAGCCATCAACACAAGGTTTTCTGACTTTAGGGAGCAGGATAATTTGAAAGGAGGTGAAATTAGAAGCACAGTGACTTCTGCAGTAGCTCAGGTGAGGATTGACAAGGGCATAAAATTAAGGCAGTGGCAGCGATGATAGGCAGAAAAGGCCAGATCTGAGACATATTTAGGAAATTAAAATCAAGATTAAGTGAAAAGGACGTGGGGATGGGAAGAACAAATTCAGGATGACTCCTGTATTTCTTGCTTGTCCACTGGGTAGACGGTGCTACCATCAACTGAAATACGGGTTAGGGAAGAAAGAGAAGGTTTGAGGGGAGGGGAGAAAGAAATAGAAAATGAATTGCATTTCAGACATGTGGAGTTTGAGGTACCTGTGGGACATCCAGGTGGAGATGTCCAGTAGGCAGGTGGAAATACGGGCCTGGAGCTCGGGGGAGAGGTCGGGGCTGGAGATATAGATTTAGGAGTCATCAGCATATAGGTGTTAGTTACAACCATTGGAGTAGATGAGAAAAAAAGTGGCAGGCTTTTGGCTAAATCACCTATGGATTTACTTCATAAATTTCCAACTAACCTTACACTATTATAGATCTGGCATTAGGAAAGAAGATAGTTACAAGCTATTTTAAAAATTAAAAGCTGGCTCCTGTCTGTCTCATTGCAGAAATTTACCTAAGAACATAGGATGCAAAAATCACCCAGGACCTCCAAAGTTCCAGCCTACTATAAAACCTTAGATATTCTTATTTCGAATCCTTCCAGAGAAGAAAGAAAATGCAGACAGCCCTTTCTTACCTTCTTGAGCAGTGGGTACCATCCAGGTGGTGGTAGCAGTTGCTTTCCTAACATTCTCCATCTCACTCTCATCTGTAATAACTTCCAGGGCTCCAAACTCATTTACCCGAAACTAGCAGAAAAGAGGCAAAATTTACAGAAGTGCTCAGGACAGCCAAGATTTAATGGCTGATAGAGTCTTTAAGCAAATTAATTGTACGTTAACAGTTAATTTAAACAACCACTCCTTGATAAGCCTTCTACCGACACTAAGACCTTCGCATTTTACTAATTTTGGGATTCAGGGAAGGGGGGCAGAACAAAGCAGCAGGACACACACAGCCCTGCCCTGTCCTACAGACGTGCCATCTTGCCTGGAGGATCTGTCATTTAAACACACTTCATTTTTTAACTAAGATGTGTTTTTCCTTATTTCATACTTTGGCATTAATCAAAGAAAATAAAAGAATAATTACTCTTTCCCAGGAACTGATCTGCCTCACCTGTGCTCTCAAAGAAGAAATATCCCTATCCAAGAAATAACGACCTGTCCCTCCTCCTCTTCCTGTTCCACGATGGGAGCCCCGAAGGCTGAAGGACGTGCCCTGTAACTGTCTACGCTTCTTCTACAGTGCTACATTTCTCCGTTCTTTTACTGTTGTCTAGAATTCTCCATTATCTTAACCCAGGGGCCCTCAAACTTTTTAAACAGGGGGCCAGTTCACTGTCCCTCAGACCGTTCGAGGGCCGGACTGTGGGTCCCAGGATGAGTCGGCTGTTAAGCAGGACAGGCAGCCGCAGCAAAAACACCCAGCAGGCTGGATAAATGTCCCAGGCAGGCTGCATGTGGCCGACAGGCTGCAGTTGGAGGATGCCTGTTTAACCTCTAGCCCACCCAAACCTCAGGACATTTCCGGGAGAGCTAAACAAGCCTACTAGCTATAGGCCAATTTTATCACTAAAGATTGAGGGCCTTTTGATTCCACGATGTCCCCATTCTAAATACTGAAAATTTCCTCTCACCTCTTGGCAACCTTCAAAGTATGTTTCTACAACAACCTGGTTGTACTCTGTGTGTATGTTGAAGGCTTACCCATTATTTATGTGCGGGGACCCTGTTCTCTCTGAGGAAGTGAGGCTTAATCTCATATTCATGCATTTTAGAAAGTTCTCCAAATCCCTTCTGTTTTTCTTTAAAACAGAAAGGCACTGGGGATCCACTAATTTTAACAGGTGGTAAAGACCTGTTACCTCAACATTCAAAATGATAATAAGTTATAACTTTTTACATCTTTCACAGAAATTATGAGCATGCAAATCTGTAGTATTTAAGCAAGGCCCTCCATTTGCCTATTGAATAATTATTCCTTCCACCAGGGAAAAACAGCACCTTAAGCAAATTTCTACACAGAGTCCACAATTATTAAATGAGAACTGAATGAGGAGAAACAGTTAAGGAATGTGAGAATATTTTCTCCTACGGTATTTTCCGGATACGAGTCCCCAGGGTAATATGTAAGTACTATACCAAGTGTATCCAACTACAATGTCAGTGTAGAAAGTGGGAATAGGTTAATTAGTAGGAAAGCAGTTAAAAATAACTTTACTTTTTTGAAAAACAAAATATTAAACTAAAAAAAAGTTTTTTTAATGACCCCTCTGAACACAGAATATTTCAAAATAAGGCTGACAGTACCATCTACTGGGCAGGAGTTAAAAAACAAGCTATTGTGATAATTATTAATTAATGATATTAAAGAACATGACAGAAAATCACTCCTGAGTTAGAATTTTAAAAATAGGCACAAGCCTGACACTTTTTCTCAGGTAAGTAATTTCACTTTTAATACATGTCGCTGATGTTAATTCATGCTTATTCGATAAATACAAAATGTGAGGGAGAGCATCAGACATTCACATTAAAAAGAAAGTCTCCAGCGGCTTCAGTTTCCAAATCGCCATGAAACTGCAAACCACCCAGCAGTTTAAACACGGGAAAGAGACCACCACGGAGTGTAATCTCCAAGAGAAAATTCACAACTATGGCACCCAGAAGCTTTAGGCTCAGATATCATCAAAATGAAAAGGTAATATTCCCACAATGCACATTTAGTCCTAGTCAGCTTTCCCTTCACCTACAAGAATAACGATCGCCAGTCACCGTCCTATAGTCTAACTACAAAGTAAAGCTGCAAAGTCACTTCGCCAGAATCCACGGATGGATTTCGAGCATTTGCGAATCCCATAAACGATACGTGAAATTACGGTATGTGCACATACATGTTTTTCTGGAGACAGAATTCATAGATTTCATCATATCCTCAAATGCAAACAAGCCTGAAAAAATTGAGAACAACTGCTCTAATCAAAGTTGCTTATCTCAAAAATTAAAAATCTCAAAGTGTTTTCAAAGTATTCTATCATAAGCAAAAAAACACCGGGATCAAATATGTCTCTGAATTTCAACTTGGATTTACTTGTCTTCCACAATATTACTATTATAGAAAATCTCAGACAGTTAATATCACTGATGTCCCATAAACAGAACTCCAGAAAGACTAATACACTTCCTAACTCTTCTTTCTCCCAATGAAACGCGCAGGTTCTGAAATGGGGAAAGCCTTCATGAATGCCTTTGAAATGATAAAAAGTTCACCTATACTTTTTTTCAACTATTAGTTCTTTAACCTACAGAGCTAAAAACAGCATAAAACATTTGTCTAGTAGCTCCATCCTACAATCAAGAATATCAACCTTATAAACTTTACATGAGGAATTTAATAAGGCAACCAACCCGTCAGCTGACAGAGTAAGTTTTTCCTCATGTGAATATCCAGATTAATCAAAAAGCAATTATGCCTGAAGTATTTAAAGGGTTGCAAATGTTTTGTTTGGCTTGACATACCTTTAACTGATTCTCTTCTTAATTTTGGCTTGGAAAGGCAACGGACCTTTTGCCTATTTTTACCTGTCTTTAATAACAGATCATCAAAAGACACTGCTGACGTTCTTATTTTGTTTTATTACTTTCAATGCTGAAATTGGAATTCTACTTACCAGTGTGTTTTAAGTTAGGGCAAAAATATTTGGTAACTGAACTATTGTGAACATTAATCTAGGCAAGGCCAAACCACGTATTAAGAGTGCAGTGAACCCAGGTGGGTTTCTGCCTGGCTGCGGAGTCTTGGTGGTAGCTAAGTGGTAACTTTTCTTACTAGATAAAATGCTATACCCTCAGGAGTACCTCTGCATTTTACTGAGGGACTGTGAAAGACATTATGACCCAGAGAAATAATTTTCTAAGGATAAAATTCAGGTGCAGAAACCAGTCAGGTACAGGGCACCTTCCCAGGCACCTTTCCACAGCCACTTGGTCCCCTGCCTATTCTTAGAGCTAGCCATGATACATTAATCTGTAAAAATAATCTGTTTTAAAAGAACAAATTAAATAATGGCAAAATTTGCTTAGGCAAAAATGTCTTATTAATGACCATCATATTTTTCAAGAATGTCGGGGGACACTGGCTGCCTCCCTAGATACACTCTACCTTCTTCAGCTGTGCCCTCTTCTCATGCCCTCTTTTCTTCTCCAGTCTCCACCCCTCAAAGGGTGAAGTGTGAGGGTGTTTGGTTTTTTTTGTTTATTTGTTTTTGCAGTTTTTGGCCAGGGCAGGGTTTGAACCTGCCACCTCTGGCATTATGGGGCCGAGGCCCTACTCCTTTGAGCCAGAGGCACCGCCAGGTATTTGATTTTTTTGTTTTGTTTTTGGCTGGGGCTGGGTTTAAACCTGCCACCTCTAGCATATGAGGCTCGCAGCCTTCTCCTTTAAGCCACAGGTGTCACCCTGGTGTGTTGATTTTTAATTCCCGGGTTTCTTGTTTTATTTTTTGTTGGAGAATTTTTGGTGTATGTATATGGATGTATGCATGTCGGTATACATCATACAGTAAAGAGCAAATTGGAAAACAGTTCTATTTATCCTTCTCCCTTCCCCAGTAGAAATAAAACAAATCTTTACCAAAAAAAAAAAAAAAAAAAAGTATACGTGGATACTCCCACCTGAAGGGAGGCATCTGATGCTTTAAGAAATGTTTACCTCCTCTAATTCCTGTAACATTTTCCTTGCACTTTTGATATGAAAATGCTTTCTCTCCTTCAACATTATAGCAGCAGTAAGAAAATCAATTTTAATATCAGGAAAGCCAGGTTTTAAGACCCAGTTCTGCCAGCAAGTGACTTAAGCAAATGAATTAACCTCTCTAGGCCTCCGTTTTCCCATCTGTAAACCCACAAGGGAGACATAAAAAGGATTAACGAAAAGGACCCAGGTAGAAAGGTCCTTTGAGACTAAGTCCTCTGTTCTTACTCAGAGGAGGTATCTGTGCTCTGTTTTCTATAAACTTTAGTTGCCCCGCTATGGAAAAGGGAACTCTAGCAACGGGAAAAAGGAAATGTGGCCCCGGGTGGGCTGGGCAGAAATCAAGAGCAACACTGAGGAGTGAAAGGAAATCTGGCCGGAGAGCTGAGCAGGGGCTGGACCACACGAACACTCGAGGGCAAATACAGGGGGCCTGAACCACGCTAGGAAAGACTTTGGCAACTGCTAAAAAATTTTAGGCAGAAAAATTTTGATTGGACAGTCATCATAATGCTTTTACAGAGGAAAGTTCCTACAAAAGAGCATAAGTTAAAGCATATAAAAACCTGTCCCCCATGAGAAAGCGGCCTCGCTGGACTGGTGGACTGTATGAGCTGAATCAACTTGGGCTGGCTGTCTTAGGCGACCATGCTGTTAGGCAATAAACCACATGCCTATGCCCATTAGAGCACAGAAGCTCGGGAGTGTGAACAGGCAAGGCACAACGGGCCAGAGTAAATTTCATGATTTAAAGTCTAAGTTCTTTCAAATATCTTAATTTTGTGAAAAATCAATCCCTCAATCAACTCACCAATTCAGATTTCAAATAAGGAGCAAGTGAATCCTCAGTAATGTAATCAACTAGCTAGTTTCTGATAAAAAGGGTTATAAAGTAGAATTTTTTTTTTTTTTTTTGGAGACAGGGTTTTACACTGTTTCCCTGGGTAGAGTGCCTTGGTGTCATCATAGCTCATAGCAACTTCAAACGCTTGAGTTCAAGTAATCATCATGCCTCAGCTTCCCAAGTAGTTGGACTATAGGCACCCACCACAAAACCTAGATTATTTTTCTATCTTTAGTAGAGACAGGGTCTCACTCTTGGTCAGGCTGGTGTCAAACTACTGAGCTCAGGCAATTCACCCGCCTTGGCCTCCCCAGAGTGCGAGGCTTACAGGTGTGAGCCACCATGCCCAGCCAAGTAGAAAATAATTTTTAATTTGTTTTTTAAGTGCAGTATCACGGGGAGTTATGATAACACCATTGCATTCAAGCTTGAGCAACAAAGTAAGACCCTGTCTCAGAAAAAGAAAATATCAAACTGTCTATAATGAATTGGATACATGGCAATTACCTGGGTAGTATTAGATGAGTCTGACGGTCATGTTAAATAACCCAGATTAGAATACCCACGAAATGGCCTAATTATCTGTATACCTTAAGAAAAGTTAACATTTCTAAAATTCACAGTTTAGAAAGGCTTAACACAATCCAGATTCCTTAGGGATGGAACTCTATTGTCAAAAGCTAACTGAACAAAAGGTACACATTTCATCATCCACGAGATGTTTAAACAAAGCTACTGAAAAGGAAAAGGACAAAAGTGCACAAGAAAAAGAAAGAAGGGACTTAAAAGGCAGCTTCTCTTATATACTATAAAATAAGTAAAGATACAACTTGTTACATGTTTTATATCATATTTTCCATCCTCATAACCACCTTGTAACATTGATTGTAATATCCCCATTTTATAGATGAGGATTCCCCAAATTAGGGAATTTAAACAAATAAAGCTCAGGTAGCTATTACGTAGTTGAAAACATCAGAGTGTTAGAAATAGCTGTTCTTTCTCAAAAATTTTCTATATCCTATCTCCATCATATCTTATCCAGATGAACATTTGGAAAATGCCGAAGCAGGTAAAATCCCAGCTGACTACAGAGGAAACTTGACCCAAGAAATTGACTTTTTCAGGCTCGGCGCCTGTGGCTCAATTGGCTAAGGTGCCAGCCACATACACCTAAGGTGGCGGGTTCGAATCCCCAGCCCGGGACGCCAAACAACAATGATGGCTGCAACCAAAAAATGGCCGGGTGTTGTGGCGGGCGCCTGTGGTCCCAGCTACTTGGGAGGTGGAGGCAGGAGACTCGCTTTTGCCCAGGAGTTGGAGGTTGCTGTGAGCTGTGATGCCATGGCACTCTACCCAGGGGGATAGCTTGAGGCTCCGTCTCAAAAAAAAAAAAGTGAGAAGTTTTATTTTTTCAAAACAGCTATAGTTTGAGTAGTAGTAGTTTCTACCAAGTAATAACCTTTTTGTATCATAATCAGCATGACAAATGAAATTTGTTAGATAGCAAATTTGAAATCTCTTAGCACATTTGGAATTTGTTAGCAATACAAGATAATATCCTCATACTGCTATAAGGTTATTTATTTCTCCCAGATCAAAACTGCTCATATCTTCTAAAAATAATATTTGCACACTGACATTCTAACTTGTTCTTAGGATTGTTAAATGTCATGTTGTCAAATAGAGTTTTTAATCCAAGGGACATTTGTGCAAGAAGAGACACTTGCTCCCAAGATTTTTTTTGTTGTTGTTTGACACTCACCTAGTTAATTTTACAAAGTTGTTTAAGCAGTATTTCTCTCAAAAATTAAGTATGTTATATAAGTAAGAAAATAAAGAAAAATATAGTTATTATTTAAATTCTGACAGTGTTTAATAACACCAATTTGGTATTTACTTTTCTATACCTGCATTTCTTTAAACTACAACTATAATTATTACTATGTACTTCTGTAGTTATTGATTATTATTATTATCTTATAACATCCCACATTAAACCTCTCATTTACTTTCGGTATTTTCCTATGGCTAGAGACATACATTAATATATTTTTATGGAGTCACAGTCTTTTCCCAAGCAAGTACGAACCAGGCTCCCGCCTGCTGAGCTCTCTAAATCAGATGAGACTGACCAGGCTCAGGACTGAACACAACCTGTTCTCTTGTCTCTACACACTTTGTTCACATTGATTTAAATCCCTTAAGAAAGGAGTAGCGAGATATCCTAGTCCTGTGCCAGTATTTTTGTGACTATCCAGAGTCAACCAGTCATTAAGAAGCTCCCTTTGTAGGTATTGTTTAGTGGCATTGGCTCCATCCTAGTCTCCTCTTCTGTCCTTTATTTCAGGACAATTTGGTTTAATCATGGTTTTTGGAATCTTTCTTTTCCATTTTCCCAGAGAGAATGAGCAACGGTAATAACAATCACATCTGCTTGCAGGCAATCCTGTTTTTCATTCCAATTGCATTTTGTTGTTATGAATCTGTGATTTCAAAATCACAACTTGTTTCTCTTTAACTATAATTATTATTTTGATTACCATTTCTTCTTAATTTGGCCATTGGGAATCTCTGGATCTTTCATTCTTTTAAGGTTCTTCCTAACATTTCTGAAAGTATTCCCCTTGTCAAGATATTACAAACCAATGCCGAGTTTATTTTTTCATCTAAGACATGAAATAAGCTGCTATCTGAGGACCTATCAGTTCTTGTTATATTAAAGAACCATATCTTTGTACTAATTACACAACACAGAAATGTGCAGCAATCTGTTAGGCCACATTTAGTGAATAGAGAAGATATAAATTTGAGGGGAAATATCATTTAAGAATTGATTCTTCTTCATTTAATGGTACAATGCTCACATGTTAACATACATAGCGTAGTGTACGTATTTCTCCAGAACTTACATAGTTATAGTTGTACACTCACACAAATTGCAAGGGTCCCTCATTCTCTTACATTTTTAAAATGTTTAATATTCACAAATGTATCCTGATTTATTGACTGACATTTATCTCATCCTTGTCCTCGTGCTGTGATAGAGTGTTAGGGTGTGTCCTCCCGAAATTTAAATGATAAGCATAATCTGCAACGTGATAGTATTAAGGAGAGAGGCATTTAGGATATTAGATCATGAGGGTGGAATCTTAAGAATGGTGTTAGTGCCCTTGTAAAGGAGGTGCACGGGAACAGGACAGGCTTTTCCTGTCTTGTCAGGACACCACAAGAAAGCTTCAGTGGTTGATTACAGTGGTGATTCATGCCAGTAATCCTAGTACTCTGGGGTGCCAATGCAGGTGGATTGCTTGAGCTCAGGAGTTGGAGACCAGCCTGAGCAAGAGTGAGACCTCTTCTATATTAATATTAAAAGTAGTCAGACATCACTGCAGGTGCCTGTAGTCCCAGCTACTCGGAGGCTGAGGCAGGAGGATCTCTTGAGCCTAGAAGTTTGAGGTGGTTGTGAGTTATGACGCAGGAAACACAGAACACCATATCCTGGGGCAACAGAGTTAGACAAAAAAAAAAAAAAAAAGGCACCGTCTACCAATGACCTACACTCAATAGACAATATATCTTTTGGTGCTTTGATCTTTGACATCTCAGCCTCCAGAACTGTGAGAAATAAATGTTTGTTATTTATAAGCTAAATTTATAGCATTTTGTAAAAATAGTTCAAAAGAGCTAAGATGCAGGCACTATAACTGTAGAGTCCAAAGGAAAGCTTTCCCATTGCTGTCTCGTTTCACAAAAAAATTAACTCACAAAATGCTGATTAATTGAAGAAATTAATTAACTTAAATAAATTATTAATAAATTAATTTATTAATGTGTACATGGGGAATATCACAGTAATAACAATGTTAGGAAGCTACTTAACATTTGATAAATAGAAAAGGAGCAACAATAGCACCACCTGGGTCTTCAGTATTTAAAGTTTAAATGATATCTATCTTTTATTTATTTATTTTCTTAGAGTCTCAGTTTGTCACCCTGGATAGAGTGCTGTAGCGTCATAGCTCACAGCAACTTCAAACTCTTGGGTTTAAGTAATCTTCCCTCAGCCTCCCAAGTAGCTGGGACTACAGGTGCTCACCACAACACCAGGCTATTTTTTAGCGATGGGGTTTCACCTTGCTCAGGCTGGTCTCAAACTCCTGAGCTCAAGCAATCCACCTGCCTTGGCCTCCCAGAGTGCTGGGATTACAGTGTGAGCCACCGCTCCGGGCCTTAAATAACATCTAAATGGCCTGTCTAGTCTGTTACTCCCCTCAGAGCAAATTCTTTTAGCTGTATTGATAACACAGAAAACAGAGATATCTTCTTTTTGCTACATGATTTACACGGTGTGAGAAATCGTCCTCTGTGCTGTTTTGCTAGTTCTCTCTGTTGGTGACCGAACTACAAAATCTTCTGACTACTTTCGTGATGTGAATTCTGTGATGTTCTAAATCTAGTTCCTCCTTTGGGAAACAGTCTGTACAGTCTCTTAGGAATCCTGAAACTATCCTACGTCCACAAGATGGGATTCTTTCCACAAACTCCCCTTTTTTTCAGTCCTTAACAATTCTTAGTGCTCTATGATTCATCTCTATAAATGATCAAACTTAAGAAAATACATTCTGACATATTTAGTGCCATATGCACTTCAGAACTCCATTTGCTTTTGTAAATTTATCAGAAATGTCTCCAAGATAAATACAGAATCAGGGACAATTATTTTAGCAAAATGAGCACCAACACTGTGCCATGGGACTAGAGATGCGACGATAACCCCCAATGGCATAATCTCTATCTTCCTGTGGTCTACTTTGTGGGATACACCATGCAGTTGTTGACAAATATTGCCTGGGGGTGAGCAAGAGAGGATTGTCAATGATAAATTCTCCTTCTCCCTTTTTTAATTCCATGGGAACTATGATAAAAACACTAGAGGAAGACCAGGCTTAGGGCAACCAGTATGAAGTGGTGTAGGAGTAGTGAATGAGAGGTGTGTTTAAAGCTTCCGAATGGAAATGTTATGTAGACAACAGATTGCTTGAAGCTAGATGAGGAGTCAGAGATAGAGATTAAAAAAATGCAAGTCTTTGATCTGTTGAAGCAGCTTCAAGAATAAGATTTGAAATGAGAAAACAATAGAATGGGAGCAGGTTAGGTCTTTAATGTGTGTTTGAGAAACCCCAACAGGTTCATGAGAAGCATGAAAACAAGTTTCTGCCTGAGATCTAGTTGGAAACACGAACATGTATCAGGTATAGGTATGTTATTTAGGCTGAAGTCAGGGCTCATTTCTTTCTGGTTTATATTATGGACATTCCCACACGTCATTCCCCTGTATTGTCAGCTTCTGGAGGTCAGATGTCTTATTTGGCCTTGTGCTCCTATCCAATGGACAATAGGGTTTTGATATACATATATATGTTGAAACTGAATTGAACAAATATGTATTTTAATTCACTTTAAGGTATTCTAGAACATAATCTATTACTATTAGTATGAACCATGTATTCACAGGGAGAACTAGAAAAAGTAAATTAATCATTGTATTCTCTATTTTTACCATTTACAAACAAAAGCATAAAGAAAACACTGCACATGTTATTGAACAATTTATATTTCAAAAGCATTGTAATTAATAATGGCTAACCCTGTCAGGGACCTTAGAAAGAACACTGCTTTCCTCACCCCTTGAGCTGAGAACTGTGATAAATTAAAGAAAGTTGCAAATGGCCCTTCCCATTGAGAGTAGAGGATCCACGTGTCTTCTGTTGGAACATGGACGGACTCCTGGGACTATCTGACCAAACGTACAGAGGAACATGTGTTCTACCAACCTCTGTGTCTAGGCCTTAAAAAATAGCTTCTACCTGCAGTCTCTCAGAGCAGTTGTTCTTGGAACCCAATGCCCATGCTTTGAGGACTAGCAAACTGAGGAATCACCTGGTAAAGACACCTGCATGGGAAGGAAGAGGTCAGCAATCCCGGCTATGTTCCCAGTTGACAACTAGCACTGACTTGCCAAAGAGACAAGTGAGACACATGTTTTTAGGAGCAGATTCTCCAGGTGCAGATGTGCTATCCTTCCTGGGACTTTGTAGAGACAGGATGAGCTGCCGCCACTGGCTGTTGCCCAAATTGCAGATTTGCAGATAGATTCAGGACAGAGATAAGTTGGTGTTGGAATGTTAAGCTTCAGTTTTAAGTTTTAGTCTTAAATTTTAAATCTTGATGTGATTTGTTAGCAATAAATGCCCTACAAAGAAAATACACTGAAGTCAAACATCCTTATATCGATTATATTACATGACATAACATCTTTATATCGATTACATTCAACTTGCATGAGGGTTTCTCACTCACAATGTCCCCTCAATGTCTGGACTGTGGAACAGTCTCTAGGGAGAGATTGGGTTAGCAGAGTAGATCTACACAGACAGAATTGCTGGCCTCTGGCCTTTAGAAAAGTGGAGGGGTGGGGTGGAGAAAACAAATAATCCCCCTACACAAAATTCTTGAAAAAAACATAAAAACATATGAAAGGTCGGTCCTCCCTACAACCTCACAGCCTATAGACGTTGTACCAGTCTAATATAATCAAACTAGACAGCAATACTATAAATCACAGATTCACAGAAGAGTGTGTTTATCATATCATAAACACCAAGTATTTTATTTCCAAAGGCTTAAATACACCTCAGTAACTCTGAGAATTTTTCAAACATACTGTGGTCCCTGTGAGTAAGGCATTTTCACTGCTATCGTGAAGCGAATCTCCCCTGGCTATCGCTTAGGGACATCTGAGTTTGGATCCACTGCAGCATCCAGAGGCCTTACCTAACACATCCCTTCATCTGGCACAGTGATTTTCAACCAGTGTCCTGTGAGAGGATCTTAGTTGTGCCATGAAAATTTGTATTTATTTTTATTTACTATGTTTTTCTTTGAGACAGAATCCCATTCTGTCATCCTGGGTAGAGTGCTGTACCATCATCAGAGCTCACAACAACCTCAAACTCTTGTGCTTGAGCAATGCTCTTACCTCAGCCTTTCTAATAGCTGGGACTACAGGCTTGTGCCTCTACATCTGGCTAATTTTTCCATTTCTGGTAGAGTGAGGTCTTACTTTTGCTCAGGCTGGTCCTGAACTCCTTAGCTCAAGTGATCCACCTACCTCGGCCTCCTAGAGTGCTAAGATTATAAAGATCATTAATTGAATTATTTTAGAAGATCAAAGCACAGTAGATATATGTACACACATATATTTAAACTCTTATTTTATTAACATAATCTAAGTTTTCATTGGGAATTTAACTATTGGTTTGAGTGAACCATGAGATAAAAAAAGGTTGAAACACTGCCCTGGAATATGCCAGTATAGTGCTAAGATTTGTTCCTTATTGACTGTAGGCCAACCAATTAGCCCCTCACAGACTATAAAGGCCACAGCACAGGGTCAAGCCAACACTTTAAATCCAGAAACCTGAGTCCGTGAGTCCGTGTTAATCAATTCAGGCTGATAACACCTTATGTTTTGTGTGCCTTCCCGACCCTTGAGAATGAAATTTCATTACCATTTCATTTATGATTGTCAGGTTTATGTTGATTAAAATTGACAATGTCATGCGACTCTCTCAGTATAGAGCCGTTTTCTTCCAGGTCCTGCTTTCCTATCAGCAATAAGCATAAACTAAGTCTTACATATTTGGAGAAAAGGGAGAGCTGTCGGGATGGGTCTGGGGAGGGTCCCTCTACGGAACAACTGTAGTTTAGTAATCTAAACTTTTTCAGGTAGAACGACTCTGGCTTTCTCAGACAGAGGAAGGCCAGACCACTTCCACCAGAAAGGGAGAGTGTGTATTATTTGAGGTTTCAATTTCTCAGCTTCAGGTATTCCACACCCAACATGAGGGTTCCTGTGATTCTGCAGCCCATGAAATGAGACTCTGGGCTTCATCGTCATTCTTTTTTTTTTTTTTTAATTTATTTTTATTTTTATTTTTTTTATTTTGAGACGGAGCCTCAAGCTATCCCCCTGGGTAGAGTGCCATGGCATCACAGCTCATAGCAACCTCCAACTCCTGGGCTCAAGCAAGTCTCTTGCTTTCACCTTCCAAGTAGCTGGGACCACAGGTGCCCGCCACAACGCCCGGCCATTTTTTGATTGCAGCCATCATTGCTGTTTGGCGGGCCCAGGCTGGGGATTCGAACCGCCACCTTAGGTGTACGTGGCTGGCGCCTTAGCTGATTGACATCATCATTCTTATCTTCCACAGAGATGTTTTCTGACTTTGCATCCCTAGATTTCCAAGCTCAGCCTTTGGTGTTTTCTCTACATATCCAGATTATCCCACAACCCTTACATTTATATGATCATCTCAGTACCTACATGCCCTGGCCACTTGATCTCTAGCTGGGTGGCTTTCCATCTGCCTGTGTCTTTGACCCGCGTCATCTTGTGTGATAATGTGAGCAACTGCGATAACACCGGATACCTCAGAGTATGTGCCCTTCCTCCTGCCAGCAAGGAGAACTTCAGATATGTGAGAAAATCCATCCTGTAAACCTACTTAAGGATCTGCTTTCTGAGCTACTTCTGATGTAGCAATCAAGGTCTCTGATACCAGGGACACCCAAGCAACAAATGAAATAAGTTCACTAAGGAAGCTATTTACAAAGTTATGCATAGGGTTCAATTAACCCAGCAATAGTGGAATCATTGTCACACATAGAGCTTAAAAGGAAAGAGGAGGGGAAAGAAATACCCACAAATGGATTAACAAGCTGCAGTCTGGCTCAGTGCCTGTGGCTCAAGCGGCTAAGGCGCCAGCCACATACACCTAAGGTGGTGGGTTGGAATCCCCACCCCGGGCCCGCCAAACAACAATGATGGCTGCAACCAAAAAATGGCCGGGTGTTGTGGTGGGTGCCTGTGGTCCCAGCTACTTGGGAGGCTGAGGCAGTAGACTCGCTTAAGCCCAGGAGTTGGAGGTTGCTATGAACTGTGATGCCATGGCACTCTA